>CAJHQP010001957.1:0-97564 GCA_905132765.1 Moricandia arvensis | reverse complement strand
AGAAAAAATAAAATAAGACAAATAAGCCAGAGCCATGAATCGGCTTGTTCTTCTTCGCCAAGTTTCTTTCATCATTGATTTGACTGCTGCAATATCACTTTCCTCCTCATGACTATCATCTCCACTGCAGTTTGCTTTCTCCTCCAACGTCTCAATATCACTTTACGATTCACGGCGTCTCAGGCCACCACATCTCTTACGGAACAGCACCACAAAAATCCGACGCCTGATTCCAGAATCAACCAATCAACACCGCTCTTAGTTAATCAAATTCAAAATCAAATCCAACACGAATAATTTTTCTATCAAAAACATTAATTTATTTTTGAAATTTCAACAACGAAGATACAATACTCTTTATTAATTTTTTTTATAAAAAAATAAATTTTTGTTTGGTTTAACCGGTTAAAAACTATTTAATTTATAATAAACCAACTAAAACTATTGTATTTGAGTAATTAAATTTCGAACTATCAACTCGAGAAAAAATAGATTTGAAATAGTTAACTTGTCGAGAAATAAATTTATAATTTTTAAATTTGGAAAATTTGGAGCGAAGTCATAGTTCGGTGGAGATCTGATGCTATATGATAATTCTTATTGGGAAATAAATTGTCTACCCTATACTCTATGAAGAACTTATACCATGGTTAAAAGGTGGTAAAAACCATAGTATATTAACTTCCCCAGATTTATCCTCTGTTTGGCCTTAAGCAAAACATAGAATAAATATGTGGAATATGTTTGAAAACGCATAGACTCACCAACTCTTTAGAACACCACTATCACCTCTACTTTATTGAAATAACATATGAGGCATTTCCATGTACTCAATCCCAACTTAGCAACCTAACATACCACAACTATACTAGACACTATCTAACATACCCCCTACTAATATAATTTCTTAAATATAAAAGTGCATGGCCATTTTTCTTGAGAATTTCAATCAAAAGATACATGTACTCTTACCCAACAAGTTTATGAACACACAGCCAGTCTTCTCTAGTTCCTTTTCTCCCTCTCTCTCTCTTCTCTGATTTTTTTTGTTTTCATTTTTTTTTTGATTTTTTATGCTCTGGAAAGTGTGACGAATAATGAGCTCATAGGATCTTTTTCCGACCCCGCGCTTCAAGCTTTCCGTGATCATCCCATTGAATTAGAATTGTGGGGTTATATGAAATTTTCTTACCCCTTTGCAGCATAGGAAATCATCTCAATGTTTCCATTTTTCTTTTCTTTTATAGATGCTGAAGAGAGAAAAAATGAGAAACAGAACCATATAGAATTTTACTTTCCAGACTTGAAGGAGGAATGTGATCCAGTGTATACCAAGTCCAAAGAAAATTGAATTGAATTGATTTGGTGGAGGTCAGCTTTGGCTCCTTCGGACATTTTCAGCAAGTGTGCATGTTACTGGCATGTTGTTCTACTTTGGCATTTCCTTTCAATACAACCTGAAGATCAGCAACTCTGACTGTTGCTAAAATGTGGTTAGATGGTATTGTTCCAAGAAAATGTTCATAGTCCTCAACCGACTCTATTTCGACTTAATAAAAAGAATCACTGACACTCAAAACAAAACACAACATTAGTAGAAACCACCCCTAGATTTAAAAAAACATTGTCCCCAATATTATAAAGTCAGAGATTGGCGAAATAAATAAGTAATAAAATTTAAAGAAATTAATTTCGTACCTGAGAACAAAGGGAGTGTCTATCAACGCTGAGCAGGTGTCAATCAATTATCATGTAGATGGGGATGTTGACCGATATTGTTCAGGTGTCGGTCTATGATGGTACTCGACTCGTCATCAAAACTATTTTATTATTATTATTATTATTTGTTTTAAGAGTGAATAAGAAATTACCTAACAGTGGGTTGCCTCCAACCAGTGCTTGTTTTTAGCCATTAGCTTGACTTCTAGAGATCAGATGTGGTATAGACGAGAACGAGAACTTGCTCCAAAACGAGTTCTAATGCCTACTTTCTTAGCTTTAGCACACTGCTCACGAAAGCCTTCGTTGACTCTTCTCTTTTTCTATCATCTCAGCAATAAAGAGTACTCGAAACCTTGCAAATGGCTGTGAGAAGCCTCTACGGTGTACTGTGTATTTCCTGACACCATATGATAAGTGAGGAATAGATTAAAACTAAGGACCGCCCGTGGTCCTTTTTCTCTTCTTCCCCCAGACTTGTCTGATCTTACAGTGATGCATCAAAAAAATTCGACACAGTTCACACTCCTTGTGCTCTGATATGCACATTTGTCAATCGACTCCAAGGTGGTGTCGTTCGACACTGTTACCAATGGGCCTCGGTCAACGTCACTTTTATATATGAGTCCTCTCTGAGGAGCTACTGCATGCAGAGGTCATCAAATACCCCAATGTGAGAACCTAAATGCACACTTCTATCTGGTGGGATAGGAAATTTAACTTTAGAAATAACGCCGAGAATCACAAACTTCACAGGGACACATATTCTCTTCACTCTTTTGTGAAAACCAGCAGATAGGTGGTTTCAGATGTATCTGGACAACAAGATGTGAGGCCTTTGACTTGTACATTCTCTCGTCAACTGGTTCCAGCTCAATTATGCAACCTCGCTGTTTGTCCAACCATGAGTATAAATCTATATCAGGTGGGTGCCGATCGTTGCTAGCCTTTGGTGAATTCTCTAAATATTTTCCTATAAGATGCCAATCGATGCTAATTGGGTGTCGATCGATGCTGTGCTTCAGTGTCAAGCCTACAATATTGTGAGGACAGCTTGATCTTTTAAGGATTTGAAGAGGTGTCGACCGACAGAAGGAGTTTGTGTTGATCGACACTGAGGTCGGAGCACCCAATCAGCTTTGTCCACTCAGCTCAACTCTCTAGATCCATGCTGTTAATCTCCCTTTGCCTTTATGGGGTGGGCTAGCGGTCTTTGTCAGTTCTTGCCTCTACTTAGCCTCATCTGTCTATTGAACATGAATATCTGGCTTCGGGACATGAGTGTTTGAGGCTTCAAATTCCTCATTCACCTCATTGTAGACAGCATAGACCTGCTCATCCGAGGCTACCATCAACTTTTGCTGACCCTCTAGAATATTTCTTAGCATAGACTCCAACTCAATCATGATTTTCTGTAGCATCTTTCAGAAATTTGTTGAGAAAGGCCTTTTTGGTGTCATTCCCGTATTGATAGATACTGGCTGCAGTTGATTGAGCCAGTTAGATGCATCCCTAGAGAGAGAGAGAGAGAGAGAGAGAGAGAGAGAGAGAGAGAGAGAGAGGGGAAAAATCTTGCAAATTATGTAGTCTTCAGAGAATTCATACATCTCGGTACTCGAGACTTCATCCTCAAGTTCTTCGAAGTGGTTTATGGGGTCTTCATGACGAAAACCTTAAAAAAGTACAACTGCAGGGGAAAATAATACAGGATGAGATTTCTCCATCTTCCGAGCAGGATGCCGGTCTTTGTATTCTAGCCTAGAGAAATCCTGGCTCAAGTCCGGCTCCATTCATGCCTCTGAGTAGAAATGAAAGATTTCTAATAAAAGGGATTCTTCCATATTTCCATATATGGAAAACCTAAAACTAGTACCCGACAAAAAGGGGACCCTATCCTTTAAAAAAGGGATCGACATTGTGACACTAAGAGAATAGAGCCAGACGGCTAAAACTGGGGTTTATACACAAAATGTTGTAGTTCTTGCTCAAAGATTGATAAAAAATTTCTCTTTCAGTGTTGATTCTTGCTTTTCGATTGTTTACTTACTGTTCCGTAGTGCTTACAAAGACCACACCTAAAAACACCATAACAATTTGGCGCTAGAAGAAGGGGGGGGGTAATATAAGCTCAGTGACAATGACAGCAAGTGAACATGACAATCAGCCTTCGGCTACCCCGACTTTACTCGAGATACATGCTCGAATTGATTCTCTATAGAGTCAAGTCACCAAGTTTCACAAAGCTCGAGATACCGCTTCAAGAAACACTAAGCTTCTCTCGAAAATTCAAGTCCTCAAGGAAACGCTGAACGAACAATCCAATCTGCTGGGGGATAGTGCCAAAATCTCTCGCAACTCGAAGCCGAGAATCTAGTTCTCTGATAAGAGAACCAAGCTCTTCATGCCACAAGCAACAAGCGACATAGGTTTCAAATCCGAGTTTGGCCAATGAAACTTCGGGAGACCTCGACTGAAGAAGGCAACACTCCCTGACAGGTTCCTGATACGGCCTTGTAGAGGCTGTGTCTCGCTGAATCACTTCAAGAGGGTGTGGATGAATGAATGGTGATGAAGATGGTCATCTCCTTAAAGCTATATGATGCTCTATTGGTGTTTTCCTGCTCTTGAGATACAAGTTCACCCTGTTAGTTCTCTATGATGGATCCAACAGAAGATCAATCTCCTTATTGAAGGTAAATTTTCATAACTGAACAAAGAAAACAGATCTCTACAAAGAAAAGTCGATACAAAAGTTGTTTTGAATTTATTCCTTGAGTGATACAAAACCAAAGCCATATAACTTATGCACAAAATTAAAAGCCCTAAGCCTAAACCAGATTGGTTTAGGAGTCCTAATCCTATTTGAACTTGGTTTACTACCTGGTCTAATCCTAATCCTATTACAGTTTGATTTAAATACTTTAATTTACATAAGGAAATAAACAAACAAACTTGGTCTTCATGGGTATTCTCCTTGCCACGACATGAACTTGATTCTGGAGTGTCTCCTGATGGGCTTTAAATCATGAACGTTCTGTTGGTTCAGCAAGAAAGCAAGTGGATCAAGATTTTGGTTGTAATTACCCCTTTGGACCGAAAAAGCCTTATTGCACCTAGATCCAAATCTAGCCTAATCCATCACCTTTCTCATTTGTTTTCCTTGTACTCCAGGCCTACTTAGACGAGTGAAATACTCTCCATATCTCTTGTTAAGCTCAGCTACTTCGTCCTTCAACTCCTCTTTGTTTCTCGCGCAAATCGGCTCCAACTAAAGCTTCAATCAACTTCTTTGTTCCTGGTTCATCTCAGCTTCTCTATTGATAAGCTTCTCAACTCCTTGTTCAAATTGTTTAAAGCCCGTATCAGTATGTTTCCTATTCTCTCAATCCAAAACTTCATAGATCATTCGAGTGAGACCTTGAAACTGTCCCTTTAGCCAAACTTTGATCAGTTGCTTAGCTAATCCATACTATGGATTCAATGCCTTGAGACTGAGGCTGACACAGGCTGAAACATTTGTCCTCCTTTAAAATAATTTGTTCTAAAATTCGAGCTTTGTAAGATGATGAAATCAATCTTGTTATGCTCCAAAACCAATGAATCTTTTTCTATGAGAAACCACAGCACATAAAGCTCCCCTCCAGGCTCAAATACAAGATATTGTAACCCCTTTTCATGCCACATTGGAACTTTGCTCAACACAAGTTCTACTAAGGAAGATGGTTCCTCCACTTTGTTGAATTTAAAGCTGAATGTTTCTCTCCAGTTTGATCTAGCACACGTCCTGCTCATGGACATGTGATCATGTACTCTCAATTTAGTCTTTTTTGAGTCATGTGGTCATGTGCATTGGTCCCCATTCTCACTCTCAATTTTTGGCTTCTGTTTAACCAATAATCAGTTATGTACCTGATCAGGTACGTGTTGCCTCCTAAATCTCCTCTCTTGTCACTACAGATGGTTTGTATCACTCCATCCTCTCTCCCTTTAAAAAGTATTAGACCATAAATCGTATTCTTCACGAGTGAATGAACTTTGTAAATCAAGCTTGAATGCAGTTGCTTTCTGAATAAAATGTTGCTACTTCTTTTATATATACACATGCTTCCTCCTGGTTCAAAAAAAAGATGTTGCAGACCCTTGAAAAACCTTAGATAATCCACGAGATGTCTCTGAACATACAAAAGAGGTTTGGTTAGTTTATCACAAGAAACAGTTTCAGCATCACCTTGTTTAGCCAAATCTGCAAGCACTAAATCAGTAGCTCTAGTTTATCCACCAAGTACTCCTTCTTCAGCCTTACTTTAGACAGCCACGTGATCATCAAAAACTTGTTGTTTCTGTTCTTGTTTCAGATGGCCAGCCAGGTGTTCCTCTTGTAAAGGAAAAGCTGATTCTGGTTCACTTTCTTTGTGCTCCTTTTGGTTGTGAATGGTGATTCTTTGAGAGGTTTACGCCATCCCTTCAAGTCTTTGTTCAATGACATATACATGACCAGTTGCATCTTCTCAGCCTGTTTTGGTCGTGTCTGAACATCAGGTTGTTTAGTTTCTTCATGTGGCCTTAGATCAGGAAGTTTCCATTTCTCAAGATCTGGTTTTGCGGGTTGGATAACGATCAAACGCTGAAAAGCTTGAAGCAAGTCTCTTCTCAGGTCATCTGGTTTGGTACACTCCTGATTGCTTCATGGACGTGCTAATAATCCCTCCTCAACTCAATTTTCTTCTGATTTCCTTTTTGTTGCTGCAACAACTCTCTTTTTGCTTTTCTCTCAACCTTCTTCTTATGGTTTCTCTTGATTCCAGAAGAATACATGGAAGATCTGATTGATAACTGATAGATCAAGTAATTTCAGATTATGAACCCAAAACTTAACCTTCAAGAGGTTCTTATACCACTTGATACGGCATTGGATAGGCTGTCTCTCCCTAGATCATTTGAAAGGGGTGTGGATGAATGAATGGTGATGAAGATGGTCTTCTCCTTAAAGCTATGAGATGCTCTAAGGGTGTTTTGCTGCTCCCGAGACACATGTTCACCCTAATAATTGTATAGGATGGAAATGACAGAAGATCAAACTCCTTATTGATGACAAATGTTCATAACTAAACAAAGAAAACATATCTCCACAAAGAAAAGTCGATAGAAAAGTTCTTTTTGATTTTTATTGCTTGAGGGATACAAAACCGAAGTCATAGAGTTTATGCACAAAATTAAAGACCTAGGCCTAAACCAGATTGGTTTAGGACACCCTAATCCCATTTTAACTTGGTTTAGTACTGGTCTAATCCTAGTCCTATTAAAACTTGATTTACATAACTGTAAAGAACATAAGAAAATAAACCAACAAACTGGTTCTTCATGGGTTTTCTCCGTACCATGACTTGAAATTGATTCTGGAGTGACTCCTAATGAGCTTTAGATCATGCATATGCTGTTTGTCCAGCAAGAAAGCAATTGGATAAAGATTTTGGTTGAAATTTCTCTTTTGGGCCAAAAAACCTTATTTTGCCTTGATTCAAATGTACTCCAGTCCATCACCTTTCTATTTTGTTTTCCTTGTTATCCAGGCATACTTGGACGAAGGAAATAGTCTCCATATTCTTTTTGTTAAGCTCAGCTACTTCGTTCTTCATCTCCTCTTTGTTTCTCACGAAATTGGCTTCAACTAAAGCATCAATAACCTTCTTTGTTCCCGGTTCGTATCAGCTTCTCTACTCCTGGTTTAATAAGGTCCTCCACTCCATGATCAAGTTGTTTCAAGGCCTTATCAGGATGTCTCCTCTTCTCTCAATCCAAAACTTGATATATCAGTGAGACCTTGAAACATCCCATTTGGCCAAGCTTTGATAAGTTGCTTAGCTAATCCATAAAATGTATTCAATGCCTAGAGATTGAGGCTGACCAATGCTGCATCGTTTCCACAACTGAATTGAGAGATGATTGCAGAGGCTGACCAATGCAGCATCAGTTCCACCACTGAATGGAGATATGATTGTGGGTGCTGATACCAGGAGAACATGTCAGACCGACCAAATCGAATATAAGGTTGAGACCGACGAAGAAAAATTAGAATGAGCAATGGCAAGAAAGTCTACCATGACCGCCTACCTCGAGCGGGTGTTCTCCAAAATATTTGAAGCCATCCAATTCATGATAGAAAGGCTTCCAGGGTAGGAACTCTGATCCAGAGAAGCGACCCTACCTCCTATATGCGGATACTTCCTTTGCGGACGAAATCACTCAGGTAGAGATGCCAAGGAAGTTATCCTTTCCCAATATGAGAATGTAAAATGGCACTTGATATACCTTGTATTTACCAGTTTTAGACCATCATTTGGACCCTTTTTGAAGTCTACTATGTATGTATAGACTGTATTTTCGAGTCATTTCAGGTCAAGGTACGTTTTGGAGCACTATATAGATAATGGAACTTGTTAGAACATTCATAGAAGATATCCATCAGCTGTTGATGATCAACTAAGTCAGAGTCAAAGTCAAGTATGACCATCGTTCGACGGAGCACCCTTGCTGTCCATTGACGGTCTACTCGCGGAAGTATTGGCTGACTTTAAGCTCAAGCGAAGACAAAGTAATAGAATGCCTTTGAACGAGTTTTGACATCGTTTATAAATGTTCTGCCATTGTTTAGGCATGGACACAAATATTTCATACTACACAAAGTATTATTCACAACTTCTTAGTTTTTAGTAGTTTAGGGGAGAAGATCCAAACTTCTTCAGAGATTTGTATTAGAACCCCATTATTTATTCTATGCATTATATTATTCAGTTTATCATGCTTTCTATGATTATGTCTGGGTTATTCTTTTATTAGATTTAGAGTTTATAATGGTATTGATGAATTAGCCCCTAAATAAAATTGCTAGGCTGAAGAGATATCAACCTTTGGAATTGTGTTTAATGCTTGCGTTCTAGAGTAGCTAACTAGAAACCTAAACTTAAGACATGGACAACTACGAGAGTAGGTTCTGTGCCACAATTAATTCCATTGAGCTAGCTTGTTAGATACATTTGAGAGCTTGTTTAATTAACCTAGCGGACAAACTTCCTGTCTGATAATCATCGATCGACACTCGACCTTAGCTGTCGATTGATGGTTGACTCCTCTGTTCCATACGAGAGTTGGAACGAGAGGGGGTCAGATTTGTTGATTAAGGTCCTTTCATATTAATAATTCTCTACATCTTATCCACTATAAATCACTTGCCAGAAACCCTAGATTTATATTTTCCCTATTTGTCTCAACTTAACTTATTTAAAAAATTTCCTTTTCGGGAATAAAACCTACAATAAACCTCTTATCTATAGCATTCCTAGCTTAGCATTTAGAATACATAATTTTATTGTGTGCCGTCGCTCTCTGTGTATTCGATCCCTAATTAATACAATTAGACCTCTCTTGGCAAGAGTAGTTCGGATGGTTAATTTGATAAATTGCTTGCTTTAAAATAAACCTTAACCCGTACAATTTCAAATTTGCTGCCGTTGCCAGGGAGAAAGGATCGCCATTAGATTTATTTTCTAGGGTTTAGTCTAGGCTTTTTCGTTTATTGCAAGTTACTGAAAATTTATTTTTCTTGTATTTTAGGTGCATGTCCAACAGTACTACAAGCAATAATTTTCAGACCCCATTAGAATCGAACGTTCCATGCACAAACAAATACGACAAGCATAGATCAAAAGTAGCCCCCAACCGCCGATTGACGCTCATTCACTAACATCGATCTATAGTTCCCACACAGCATCGATTGACGGTAGCTCGCAAGAGATGGTTGCGACTTTAGTTGTGGTTCGAGATGAGAGAGGAGACCTGAATTACGTGGAGGGTCATCTGCGTAATACCACAGGTCAGAGAATTGATGATCAGTGGGCTATAATCCCTAAACCAATAGCAGACGATGTAGTAGCTCAACCTGAAGCTGCCGCCCAAGCTGCTCAACGGACACTTGCAAATTACAATCGTCCAAAACAGTTCTATGCTAACAAATCAGCCATCCGTCCTCCAGCTTTCTAGAGTAGTGATTTTGAGATCAAACCGTCCTTCTTCACACTTGTTGCACACACACCCTACCATGGATTGCGGCATGAGCACCGGATGGATCACTTGGAGCGATATGAGGATCTAGTATCTGCTATTGAAGCCAATGGAGTCCCTGAGGACTATATATTATGTAAGCTCTTCAAGTACTCACTTGCTGGAGATGCTTTGCATTGGCCTAAGAAATTACCACCATGATCTCTGACATCCTGAACAGACATCAAGAATGCATTCATGCGTAATTTCTTTGATGATGCACGAGTAGGAGACTTGAAGAGCTAAATCTCTATATTCACAAAGGAGTCTGGAGAGTCATTCAGAAGCTCCTTGTTCAGATTCAAGTCCTACAAGAGAGACTGTCCATATCACGGTTTCAATGAAGTGCAACTACATAGCACTTTCTTCAGAGGTATTGATCTGCAGTGGCTTTAGACATAGATAGTGAAGGGAATTTCAGCACTAGGAGTCCAGAAGAGGCAACAAGGCTTATTGAGAATTTGACATCTATCAATAGCACCAAGAACATTGTTATGAGAGGAAGAAATGAGCTCCATTTTTGGGCAAGGAGCAGATAGATGAAGTCAAGGAAAAGCTGGACAGTGTCTAGAAATTTCTCAAGAAGCAAGAAGTGAAAGCCCTGGACGAAGAAGAAGAGGAAGTGATATTTGTTGGTGGAAACGGTTACCAGAGACTTGGAAATCAAGGCTACAACAGAAAACCCTATGGTGGCAATAGGAGTAACTACAATCAGAATGCACAGCAGCAAAGGCCTCATGAGAGCAAGTTAGATGCTATGGTTGATAGAATACTGAAGCAGCAGCAGCAGATGATTGTGAACTTCAATGGAAAGATAGACTCCCCGTACAACCTAAACACAAATTTTGAGAATCTCAACACTCATATCAAGAAGTTGGAAAATCAAGCGGTGTAAAAAGTGAGTCCATTCAGAGACATTAGATCCTAATTAAAGAGAAAGGATAGGCTACTTAGAAGCATCACGTCAGTGCATTTATACGTTAAGATTTTTGGCAAGAAGTGAAAAGAGAACAGCTCCAGGAAAGAGATTTCAGTGTAGAAAGAGCCATGTCCTTCGACAGTTCGTATTGGTGTCGATCGACACCCGAACCAGAACTCAATCGACGAAACCTTCAGAATCGGTTGCTTCGTGTTAATCTTCCAACGTCAAGAAGACAACATCGATCGACAATCCCCAACAAGAAAACCAACTCGTTTACCAAGTCTAACTGGCCAATTTGTCATACCTTCAAGGATGGAGACTCAAGAACAGAACGCTGATACACCTAACCCATGAAAAAAGAAATGCAACCAGAAGGAAACATAAGATTTCCAAACATCTTCTCAGAGAAGCAACTGATAAAGAGATGGATGGCTTTGCCAAAATAGTTTTTAAAATTCCTTGAGATACTCAATTTGATGAAGCATATTGTACTCATAGGTTGTGGATGTTTTTCAGGGAATCCAAAGAAACAAAAAATGAAATAAAGCGCATGTTCAATGACCTTAAAGAGAAGATGAAGCAGAGGACTACTCTCAAGAAGAAAAGTGACCGAGGGAAATTTGTAATTTCATGTTTTGTCAAAGGTCACGAGTATCCTAGAGCCCTCTGCGATATTGGATTAGCAGTTAGCATCATGCCTAGAGTTACGGTAGAGAAGCTAAGCCTGAAAGTGGAGCCTTCTAGTGATACATTCACCTTAGTGGATTGCTCCAAATTGAATTCAGGAGGGATAGCAAGAGACGTCCTAGTGGAGATTTGCAAGCCTTAGTTCTAGTAGACTTCCTTGTGATGGATATAAAGATTGATTGGAACTCTTCCTTACTTCTTGGAAGAGTATTCATGGCAAGAGTGGGAGCTATGTACGACATGAAGACAAACAGGTTGTATATATCCTTGATTGATCTATACAAATTTTAAGAACCTGTTAAAGTAAAGAACAAGGCTACTCAGATAGCATTGGGTAGTAATACATGTTTGATTGCTACATACTTCTGCAAATACGATCAAGACGACGAGACTGCGGATACAGCATCGATCGACACCCAACCCTTGGCATCGGTTGACGGAAGCTTCAACCAGAACCTGCATGAGACCAACCCTTCGGCATCGATCGATACTCACTCTCTACCATCGATCGATGGTTATGCCACAAATCAGAACGACGAAGATAATAAAGACAACATAGTCTACACTGGGCAGCAATACCGTGAGATGATGCGAGAAACCAATAACCCAGAGTACGATGATTCAAACTTTGAAGAAAAAGCAGTCGAGTACCATGAATTTGCACTAGAAGAGACTGGATTTTAGGGAATCCTATGGAAGCTATAATGCAGCATCGATCGACGGTGGCTCACTACCATCGATCGACGACAACCCGACAAGATTCAATGACAATTATCGCTACCTCAGACCGAATGAGTGAGATTATGAGGGACCCAGATGGACATTGATAGGGTATGATATTTACCACTTTTAAGCCATGATATCAGCCATATTTAGAGTCAAGTATATATTTCTGAAGTTGTATTAGAGTTTTTTCAGGTTCAGGTACGTTCTGGAGTACTTCGGTGATTCTGGAGCTGTTTGAGACGCATAACAGCGCATATACGTTAGACGTTTATCTAAGTATTGAGATATTTCCATGGTGAGATTGAGCTGAGATTCTTAGTCATAATATAGATTTGAGTTACCTTTCCAATTCCCCCAGTTTGAGGTTCATATGACGGTTATATCTAAAGGTATGCCCGATATACTGAAGAGTGGTCTGTCCGCCTCGCGAGAGGAAGCTGTCGAGAAGATGAATGAGTGTCCATCGACAGCCAAGCCTTGGTGTCGATCGGCGGTAATCCCAGAAGACATGCCCAACTTTTTTATGGCCAACTTAAGCCCATACACCATCACAAATTACCAGAATACCCTTGCACAACTTTAAACCTTATTTATGTGTCTCTATGCCATTGTTGAGGCAACAAGTTTTGTTTTATATATGGTTCTAGGTTAGGAGAGAAGAGAGGAAATCCTTCAGAGTTCTACTAGAACTACTTTGGTTTTATATTGATTTCTATTTTATATTTATTCAGTTTATGCTTTTAGCTATCATGTCTGAGTAGATCCACCTGCTAGGTTTAGGTTTTCAAGGGTTTTGATGGATTACCCATACAGTATAAATGCTAGGATGATTATTAGATCTATCAATAATTGTTCTTAATGCTTGTTTCTAGAGTAATTAACTAGAAACCAGATCATAGGATAGTTAGGCGCAAGCGGGAGAATGGTCTATTACCTGAATATAATCCTGCTGAGCTAGATTGTTAGAAACAAACGAGAGTTGATCAAGGAACGTAGTGAACATATCAAATTCGGTCAAAATACTTTCTCAAGCGAACATCGATCAATGCTAGTTCAATAACGTCGATCGACGGCCAATCCAAGTTCACAACAAAAGTTGGATCAAAGACTTCGTCAATAGATTAGACCTGCAGAGAGAGCTCGTCGCCATTTAATATTAGATATCGAGGTCTATGACTAATAACCTAAGCTGCTATCCACTATAACCCTGATTACTATTGGGGTCAAAATCGGTAACGTTGAAATCAACGGCTCAAGTCCCCAGAAAATGTTTCTTCCAAGGTTTTGGCTCACGAAAGTTTTCAAAGAACGATCAAGCTGCAAGGATCAAGTCATCATATGGCAAGTTCCACACGTAACGTACGTGTCGCCACATGACAATACCCGAAAACAATGTACGGGTCGCCATATGGCGACCTTCACCTCTTAAGAACGGGTGGGGACCTGCACCCAATAAACACGGGTCGCCATATGGTGACATGCACATAGTAAGCACAAGGGCCATATGTTGACTTGCATTCGGGAAGCATGGGTCACCATATGGAGACCTACACCTAGGAAGGATGGGTCGCCATATGCGACCTGTACTCGGGAAGCCTAGATTGCCATATGGAGACCTGCACCCAGCAAGCACGGGTCACCATATGGCGACCTTCACTCGGGAAGAACATGTCTTCATATGGTGACCTGCACCCTGCAAGCACGGGTCACAATATGACGACTTGCACCTTGCAAGCACGGTTCACAATATGGTGACTTGCACCTTGCAAGCACGGGTCTCCATATGGCGACCTGCACACAACAGGTTCATGTTGCAATATGGGGACCTTCACCCGCAAAGAACGGGTTGCCATATGGCGACCTGCACCCGCAAAGCATGGGTCGCCATATGGTGACTTGCACTTGCAAAGGACGGGTCGCCATATGACAACCTGCACACACAAGGAACGGTTCGCCATATGTCAACCTGCCCATCAAGGTTACGGGTCGCCATATGGCGTCCTGAACTCGTACGAACCGGGTCGCCATATGGCGACCTATCTTCCCAGAAGTCCGAGTGCTAATTGGCGACCTTACTTCTCTCAATCAGTATCAAAATATCCCGATTCTCATGTTCTCCTACTTCGAGCTACGACCTTGCTGCCTCTCATTTCGTCTTGATTGGAGTTTCCCTTGAGATTTTAGGATAAAAATAAGTAAGACTTGACAAACAACTCCTAGGTCGCCAAATGCAGCTCCTAGGTCCCCAAATGCAGCTCCTAGGTTGCCATATGGCGACCGGGATCACTCCCTTTAGCTTCCCTCTCGAATCTTGATAGAAACGCTATTCGTTTTGTTCCAATCAAAGTTACTGTTGGAACTTTACGAGAAAATCCGCGGAGACTCGATTTCTCGTATAAATGTTAACAGCAATCATATGGAAATGGCAACGGTCGACAAAACACCAAAACCGCCAGGATTATACGAAAGGTTTGACCTTCCCCTTGAATCTACGTTGTATCAAGAACCATCTTCGGAGAAATCGTAAAACGCGTATATGGCGACCTGCACCCGCAAAGCAAGGGTTGCCGTATTGCGACCTGCACCCGCAAAGCACGGGTCGCCATTTGGCGGCCTGCACATACAAGGCACGGTTTACCATAAGGCAACCTGCCCATCAAGGTTACGGTTCGCCATATGACGACCTGAACCCGTATGAACTTGGTCGCCATATAGGCAACTAGGCTCCCAGAAGTCCGGGTCGCCAATTGGCGACCTTAATTCTCTCAATAAGTATCAAAATACTCTAGGCCCACTCTCTTGACCTCCTACTTCGAGCTAGGACCTTGCTGCCTCTCACTTTGTCTCGATCGGAGTTCCCGTTGAGATTTTCTGATAAAAATAAGTAAGACTCAACAAACAACTCCTAGGTCCTCAAATCCAGCTCCCAGGTCGCCATATGGCTATCTGGATCACTCACTTTAGCTTCTCTCACGAATCTTGGGAATTTTACAAGAAAAACCGCGGAGGATCGATTTCTCGTATAAAGCTTCAACTCAATCATATGGAAATGGCAATGGTCGACTAAACACTAAAATCGCCAGGATTATACGAAAAGTTTGATCTTTCCCTTGAATCGACGTCGTATCGAGAACCCTTTTCGGAGAAATCGTAAAACTGCTTTAAAGCGGAAAAACGGCCCGAGAGATCTAAAACACGGTTAAAGGCCCACTTATGATTTTGTACGAAACCAGGCCCAAAGATGCTATGGCGGTTTATTTTTGTTCACATGAAATGATAAATGCTAAAGTTTCAAGATAAATGTAAGGACTCGGAGGATAAATGTAAAGATCAGTAGGAAAAGGAAATATTCTCGAAGTTATAAACTCGAGCAGAGGCAGAAAAGGAAACACCAAACCACCTTGAAGAGGAGTATATAAGAGAAGACAAGACTAGATACTCAAGGAGGAATTTTTTAGCATTCACAGCAAACTTAGAGCAATAGGCATTTACTTTCTTTTTGTTATCAAGCTGAGTTTCAATTAGGTTTTCGTAGTCAGGTTGCTAGAACTAAGGATCTCGCGACAGCTTTTGTAGCCAAGGCTCATTACCTTCTTTTACGAAACTTCTAACGCAATTACAAAATAAGAACCTCTTTGCTCTCCTTCTTTATTCGAAATTTTCTTATCATATTTTTATCGCCTGTTTTTTTCTCAAGTTTGTTTGGTTGCATGGCGTTTGGTTTAAAGCAGATCATCCAGAATCTCCTAGAAAAGTTAGGGTTTCCTGACTTCCTAAGTTTACGGAAATCAACAGTGTGGATTCCGGTTCCCAAAGTTTGGCGCTAGAAGGAGGAGGACTTATGGATCAGTATTTCTCGCAACCACAGAACACACAATCAAACATGTCAGCGGATGATATCAACAACCAATAACCTCGTGACGATGTAGGCCGCGACAATGTTGAAAGCACTCCTGCGACCAACACTCCACGGTTAACGCTGACCCCAACACCATGGCCATCGAGGAGTTGAAGAAACTGATCTCCACCTATGAAAAAAGGGCGGAAGAGCAGGATAAGCTCATGGGATCCCTCGCTAAGAAGGTCGAAACCCTAACTACGGGAACCAGAGCTGCCCGTGTTTGCGGAACTACTAGGATCCGTGGAAGAAGACTCGATTTTGTAACTCATTTGGACTGGTCCAGGAACGCACATGAGAAGCCATCGGGACAAAATCCAGACGAAATTACTCCTGCACCAGCAAGGAAAAATCCGGGCGATCTTCCACCATTCGAAGAGGAAAAAGAAGAGGGGGAAATCGAGCGCGTCAACGTGGACTCCAGCAGTCAGTCCAAGCCTTCATACCAAGACGCGGACGTGCATCCATGAAGGAAAAGGAGCCACACGCCTCAGGAAGACCAGCTTGACAAACCCATGACAGAGGAGGAAGAAAACCTCTTCTAGGTAGAGCAGGAGAAGCTGGCTGAAGATCAGACTCAGAGAACTCGCAGCAAACGCCGACAGGATCGGAAAACCGTTGTCAACGATTCTAAAATCCGAGATATTCATAATCATCTCATGAAAACAGTCGCGGCAGTGAAAGCGAAGAAATTTCAGATTCACCATGCGACTAGTTCTGCACCAGAGATAGACCAGCTCCTCGAGGAAGCTCGTAAAATTCCCTTCACATCTAGTATCGTTAACACCAGAGTATCAGATCCGGGAAAGAACAAGGTGCCAACGTACACCTGTACGACTGATCCCGAAGTGCACTTACAGGCCGTTGAGATCAAGATGGGAAGGGCCAAATTTAGAGACAGCGAAAGAGACGCCGACCAATTCCACCTCTTTGTCGAGAATCTTGAATGAGCAGCGCTTAAACGATTCACCCGCCTTAGGCAAAATTTCATCAAAAGCTTTCGCCAACATGCTTCGGAGTTTCTCAAGCAGTACTCGATGTTTATCAATCGAGAAAATTCCGACGTCGACCAATGGAGCATAGCTCAAAAGGAAGACGAATCACTCCGCGACTTTTTAAACCGGTTCAAGCTCGTTATGGCTAGAGTCAGCGGCATCAGCGACAAGGTGGCCATGGACGCGCTTCAAAAGACGCTCTGGTATAAGTCAAGGTTTAGAAAATGGATCACCCTTGAAAAACCGCGTATTATTCAGAACGCGTCGCACAAGGGCACATACTACATCATGATCGAAGAAGAGACCACAGTTCTGTCGCAAAAGCACAAAGCAACAAAAACTTCTTCGAAAGATTCAGTTCTAGATCAGAAGTCGTAAAAAACAAAAACTGCCCATCGAGAGGGAGAAGAAACCCAGGGGGGGGGGCACAACTATGCCATCAACTCCGGCTCGTAACAAGGGCGAACTACGGGCAAGACATGGACACAAAATCCCAATTACGATGAGAACGTCTTCTGCGACTTCCATAAAACTCGCGGCCATTCGACAATCAACTGAAAATTTCTCGTAGCGAGATTGGAAGCAGGGTAACGAGCGTCAAGAACCTCATCCGCGATTCTGATCGTCCCCAAAAAACCAAAAAACCATCCCCAAACTGAGAGGTCTTCAGGGGATAAGCGCGGAAGGAACCAAGATGAGAAAGGCGTCCGAGCCCGACGCAACAACCCAACCGGAGGAGATAATCTCCGAATAAGACGTTGATCCTGCCACCGTCCCTGTGACTAACGTTGTCGATGCAACTACGGCCAAGTAAAGACGCTCGTCGCAATAAACTAAACTACAGGATGGTTTGATCCTCAAAATTGTATGTAGGCAGGTTTTCTAATGACAAGTTCAGCTATCCCCCTCTCTAACGGTGGGGGGGGGGAGTGTGTGCGTATAAGAAAATGTAAGTCTCAGAAGTCTCTTTTATCACATGAACATCAAAAGTCATTCAAAACCATCCAAGTACGAACCGAACTCTTCTGTGCGAACACTTCTTCATAAACACCTTTTGGTGGAAAACCATCGACCAAAATTCGAGGCCCCATCCTCGAAGAGGTCAAACATCATTTCACACTCGAAATCATCCCCTTGCACACCATGTACTTTCAGAACACAATGTGAGACGTCGCCAAAATTCTCTGAAAATATATTCTCAAAACTCGAAAACAATCTGTGCGCGACTATAATCATAAAGGAGCACTCGCTCTTAACCCTCACTCATCGATTGGCCCCGACGAGTACATTAGCCGGCTTAAAAAACGCACCTTACCTTTCTAAGAAATTGTTCTCATACATTCAACTAAGATAATTGCGCACAAAAAATCCGAAATTTTGGTCAGCACTTTTAGGAGACTTAAAAATTGTCCTTGAAGATATGCTCGATTTCGACAATACAGGTCTTGACAGAGAAAACTATTGCAGAATTTGGAAGAAAAAAACTTAGGCAATGCAATGCCCCATCAGAATCGTCCAAAAGGCAAAACGACGATCTACGATCCGTCTAAACAATAGTGAGATAGGCAAACTGTCAAAAATATAGTCTTGAGAACTCTATAACATCTCATATCGCAATCATATGTTTAGACAAACTGTACCAACATCGGACTAATAATACGACAGCTAGCCAAATTCATGAGGGCCTTTCGACTTAACAAAACAAGTTTCTTATAAAACTAAAAATTATATGAGAAATCTTCAAACATAAAAGTATTGCTCACAATTTTTTTTGAACCAATTGAGTCACATAAAAGCGTCGAAAGTATTTGCAACAACGAAAAATTGACAACAACAACTAGCAGTGACATAACAAAAGGAAAGCCTTCTTCTTGCTCGTTGACTCGATCTACCGCTGGTTGACAGATTCTCTCCGCTCAAGAAAGGAATTTTTCGTGATAATTATTCTCAAAAGCCTACAAAAACGTTTTTCGCAAAGGTAATAACGAAATAACTTTGGTAAAACTCCATGAGTGACACGAAAAAGTTTCACTAAAGATCAAAATCAAATCAAAAACGTTTCTGGTAAAATTGGCGGAAGCATCGCCACTATAACGTCTTCATAATACTTGCCACCCATTACTTTTGCATAACTAAAACATTTTAGACAATGAAGCCTATGAGACAACAAGATCGGTATCGTGGAAAAGGACTTTGTGGTACAAAAAAAGAATGAAGAGAACCCAGTCCTCGCACGCAAACATCAGAAATAATCTGCGAGTAACACTCTCCATTTACTTCTGTGACAATCCCTTTTTGTATAAACGTACACGAAACATCCTTCGTAAAATCAGATCGAGTTATACAAAGCAACTTTCGTAGAAGCTAAAAACAAAGCCGTATGATTTATCTCTCGACGGCAATTCTAAACTCTACCTTCTCCCACTAAGATCTAACACATCAATTCCTTTAGACTTATGGCTAGCTGGCTTCTGCATGTCTCTCCCGTTTGTTACATACGAGCACTCCATCATCCTGCGACTTAATCCCAACAGGGTCAGTATCAAGCCTCTTCGGCTTCGTCACCTTCGGTTGAAAAAGAAAACATATTATATACGAAGGCCATAAATGACGGCTTTCACAACTGAATCAAAGTTATAGAAAAAAAATTCCATACGACTAAAGGAAGCATTATATGAAACACTCATCGTATGATTGAAATCTGAAACTCTGGCATACTTGGCGTATTAAGCTCAACGAATGCTCATTGGCCCTCGGCCAGTAGCGCCTTCCCTTAAGCCTGAACCAGAACTCGGCATCCTCTTGTGAGTACAATTCTAAACTAGCATGACTTTAATGCTAAAACGAAATTGGCATGGTCTAGTCCCTGTCCTACAACGTCCTCGGCTAAGCAGCTGAACAAAGCCTTCACGCCAAGACAAAACATTTTGAGCGACAAATGCTCTCTCCAATCACTCTACGTAAAAATGAAAATCTGCGATTCGTCTAATAAACGGCGAGTGATGACTACATGGATAATTATCGTATAACTCAAAAACGGAAATCATACGATAATGTCTTCATAGTGAAACTCAATCCTAATAACCAAACAGTTAACATAAAATTTTAACTTTCATCAGTTAACCAAGTTCCACATGATTCACAAAGCATTTCAAATCGAAAAACTTTCACCTAGAAACATGACAAATGAGGAAACACTTGCGACAAAGCTTCTAGAGCTATAGAAAAAGTTTTCCCTCAAAATACACGAAATATATGATGTACTCAAATAACCCCAAGAGAAACTCTCTCAAATAAGAGATCGATTGCAGTACTTAATGGTCGAATCCACTGCAACTTGAACTACAAGAAAACATGCGAAAACCAACTACAAGTTTGGACTGACTATGCAGTCGCTAAAAGTTAAGACTGAATAATGAATATTTGGCGACTAAATAGCGATTGAGTGAATTCAGTCGCTATTTAGTCGCCAAATAAGGACTTAGTCGTTTATCAGACGACATTTTACGACTGTTTTGAGACCTTATATATGGTCGGAAAATTTCAGTCGCCAATAAGTCCTAAATTTTGCGACTGTTATGAGACTAAGGTATGTTGTCAAAAGTTAGTCGCAAAATAGTAGGTAAAAACATGTACAAACAGGTGTTTTCCATTTTTTGGTATATTCACCAAATTTTTTTCCAGTAGTCGCTAAATGGTGGGTAACTAATCGCATCTTGTTTTATATATACACACAACCCTCACAAATTTTTTCTCATCAATCGCAGAAAACATAAAAAATAGCAACGAAAATTTTCTCATATCTCGTGCTATAATGTCTGGAAACTATAATCATTCAAATTTGCGAAAATGGATGTGCACGAGGATCGATGAAGAGACATGGAATTTTTCGGAAGAGTTCATAGCGGGTGTGGAACAGTTTATGAAATTCGCAAATAGCCAACCTCTAACACAGAGCAATGGAGGTTAGTTTTTTTGCCCGTGTAATAGTTGCCAGAATGACAAATTTCTCCCGGGGCAAAAAATTTGGAAACACATATATAGTAGAGGATTTATGCCAGACTATTATGTTTGGTATAAACATGGAAAAGAAATATATATGGCATTTGGAACGAGTCACGTTAATCCGTCGCATTTAAGTGGTAGTGAAGAAGTTGGTAATGAAGATAGATATGTGGATATGGTGAATGATGCATTTCGTGATAATGTGAATTTTGATAACTATCAATAAGACAATGGCTATCAGAACGTCGTTGAACCGGTACGCAACCATTCAAAGAAGTTATACGATTTGTTAGAAGGAGCACAAAATCCTTTGTACGATGGTTGTCGCGAAGGTTATTCGCAGTTATCCTTAGCTGCTCGAGTTTTACAAAATAAGGAAAATTATAATCTAAGTGAAAAGTGTGTTGATTCTGTATGCCAAATGTTGACAGACTATTTACCAGAAGGAAACATGGCAACCGAATCACACTATGAAACAGAGAAGTTGATGCGCAATTTAGGGCTCCCATATTATACAATTAATGTTTGTATTAACAATTGTATGATGTTTTGGAAAGAAGACGAAAGGTGGGATAAGTGTCAATTTTGTGGTGCAGAAAGATGGAAGCCTATGGACAAAAGACATAGGAAAAGTACCATATTGTCGTATGTGGTACCTACCAATAGCTGACAAACTGAAGAAAATGTATCAAAGCAAGAAGACTGCAGCGGCAATGAGATGCCATGCTGAGCACCAAGCAAAGGAGGGAAAATGTGTCATCCATCTGTTGCAGCTGAGTGGAAACATTTTCAAGATCTACATCTCTGGTTTGTCGAAGAACCTCGTAACGTTTGTCTTGGATTATGTACAGATGGATTCAATCCATTTGGGATTTCTCGTAATCATTCGTTGTGGCCGATTATCTTGACTCCATATAGTCTACCCCCTAGTATGTGAATGAATACAAAGTACTTTTTTCTTACAGTTCTGAATTCTGGGCCAAGTCATCCGCGAGGTAGTCTTGATATCTACCTCAAACCTGTGATTGCGAAGTTAAAAGAATTGTGGTCCACTAGAGTTGAAGCATATGATGTGTCTTTGAATAAAAATTTCAATCTAAAAGCTGTGATACTATGGACGATAAGCGACTTTCTGGCGTATGGCATGTTATCAGGATGGACGAATCATGGTAAATTGGCTTGTCCAATTTGCATGGAAGATACAAATGCTTTTATCTGCCTAATGGAAGGAACATATGTTGGTTTGATTGTCACCGAAGATTTCTTCCCCATGATCATCCATTGAGGAAAAATAGGAAGGACTTCTTGAAGGGGAAAAACACCTTAAAGGAATTTCCACCTGATTCCTTGAGTAGTGAGCAAGTGTTCTTAGAGGGGTTAAAGAGTGTCAACCCACCAAAAACGTCTGTATGTTGTGGAAACAGTCATGAAAAGAAGAAGCATGGTTATGTGAAGCACCATAACTGGCACGAGGAAAACATATTTTGGGAGTTGCCATACTGGAGGGACCTAATTCTCCGACATAATCTTCATGTGATGCATATAGAGAAGAAATATTTTGACAAAATCATGAATACTCTTATGAATGTGAAGGGTAAATCAAAAGACACAATCAACTTAAGATTGGATTTGGAACTTTTCTGTGATCGGCCACACTTACATATTGATGGTGCTGGTCAAGCTCCATTTCCACCCTACACACTAGACGAAGATGAAAAAAAAAGGTTTATTGGACTGTGTGAAACACGCAGTTAAATTCCCAAACGGATATGCTGCAGACTTAGCTAGTTGTGCTAATATAGAGAACAACAAATTTTCTGGCATGAAGAGTCATGAATCTCATGTTTTTATGAAGCGACTACTTCCATTTATCTTTTTAGAACTCCTAGACCAGAATGTCCATCGTGTATTATCAGGTACTTAGTTATAGTATTTATTTATCATGAAATTACAAATCTAAAGTTGTGTTAATATCCACCATTTTGATCTTTGTAGCGGCTGAATTGTTTTTCCGTGACCTTTGCTCGAGAACTTTGCATAAAAAATCGCCTCCAAATTCTTAAACAGAACTTTGTTCTGATCACCTATAACGTGGAGAAGATATTTCCACCATCATTTTTCGACGTCATGGAGCATCTACCTATACATCTCCCTTACGAAGCTGAACTAGGAGGACCGGTGCAATATAAGTGGATGTATGTTCATGAAAAGAATTTCAAAAGATTGAAAGCAAAAGCCAAAAACAAAAGATTTGGGACAGGTTCGATTGTTGAATGATATATCAATGACGAAATAGCTTTCTTCTTAGAGCATTACTTTGCTGATCATATACAAACTAAACCAAGGTAAACATTATCACAATTCCTCAGGTTCAAATTTTAGGTGTACGCACATGTTTTTATTTTGTATAATGTGTTATTTTTCATATTCATTTGGACAGGTTAACAAGGTTTGATGAAGGTGAAGTCCCCGTATATCATGTCCTGGAGTACCTGATATATTTACACATGTAGGTCGTCCAAGTAGGGAGATGAAAGAAATATGACTTTCGGAGAAAGATTACGTATGCACACATGCATATGTGTTACGAAATTGTGATTATTTTCAGCCATTTGAGAGGTATATATAGCTTGGTAATATTATCTATATTGAATATAACCAACTTATTAAAATTGCTGATATTAATTTGTAATATAGGATGTTTGAAGATTTCCTAACTGCCAAATACCCTGACCTCTCAGAAAAAAGAAATCTCCGCGAAAAGAGCTAACGGATATCATTTATGGGTGAAAGATTACATACGCCTGCCAAATATTATTATTAATGTTATCTAAATTGATACATATATTGATACATATATATATTTTTATGTATGAAGGTTAGTTATTGAAAGAACAAACATCCTTTTCCTACGTGAGTTGAAGATATTGCGAACGGACCCATTAATAAGGCGAAACATGGCCCATATATTTCACAAGAGGCTTTTTGTTTCATACACAGAAGCATGGAGAGGGACAAAAAACTTGTAACTACGGGGTATGTGTAAAAGGAGAAAGTTACACAAATGCATCTAATGAAGCTGATTACTACGGGATCTTGAATGATATCATAGAAATTGAGTATGAGGGGTTGGTCAGTTTGAAAATCACACTTTTTAAGTGTAAGTGGTATGATCTGGTAATTAGTAGAGGCCTTCGGCGGAGTAATGGTGGGATCGCCGATGTTCGTTCATCGAGGAAATATACTAAATATGAACAATTTACTCTAGGAACGTATTTTTATATTAACAATTATACTTTTATTAGTATTTGAAATTGTACATCATACTTTTATTATTTGATATTGCACAACATCTCAAGCAGGTCAAGTTTGTTATATCCCATATTCGTACGTAAGGAAGCCAAAGGGGTCTTGGTTGAATGTTTTAAAAGTGAATCCGAGAAAAATTATTTTAGGAGAATTCACCGATAAAGAACCAACATTGTTGTAACAAGAAAACGATGATGCTATTTTAATGACAACAATTGAAGATCTACCAGTCGACCATTTGGTTTATGCTCTCGCATAACCGATAAATCTTAATATTGATGTAGAAGATGCTGAACTAGAGGATGAATTCCAATGTAATATATCGTCGTCTTCTGATGATGATGATGATAAAGATGATTTTTTCAATATGATTTTGCAAGATGATTTTGCAAAATGATTTTGTAATATAATTTTGTAAAATAATTTGGTAATATAAGATTGGAACCTTTGTTTCTATAATTTTGTAATATTTTTGTAACCCCTACACTCACATACACCAACCCTCTCTATTCACATACCCCGTAACCCTTAAATCTAGCAAATCTGTAAATTCCAAAAAACACTAAAATTCCCACCAACATGAAATCAACATGCATAAGCCCAAATAATTTCCCAGTAAGCCCAAATTAACACTTAAAAGAGATCCCTAAAACACTCACTCTCTCGATTCATCTCCTTCACTAACCCTAATCGTCTCCCTCACCGCTTCAAATCATCTCCTTCACTCTCTCGAATCCATGTCTCATACTCTCTTAATCCAATTCTCAAACTCTATCAAACGCTAATTCTCTCAATCCACTCGACTTCTTGACTCTCGATGCTGGAGGAAAGCGACCAAAAAAATATCCGGAAGAAGCCGGCGGAGACACCCCTTACGACGAC
Organism: Moricandia arvensis; assembly: GCA_905132765.1. Taxonomy (NCBI): domain Eukaryota; kingdom Viridiplantae; phylum Streptophyta; class Magnoliopsida; order Brassicales; family Brassicaceae; genus Moricandia; species Moricandia arvensis. Next base: position 72,324 of record CAJHQP010001957.1, on the reverse strand, counting down.
GAGGTCGCCACTTCCCTCACAGTATGACTTTGTGCCAAGGAGCACACCACCTCCTTTCCCCCACCGCAAATCTGTATCAGTGACTGACTACCCTCCTCCGAAGCAACTGTTACAACCGTCGCCTTTGCAACCTCCTTCTGCTTCTGAGCTGGTACGTGAATCTGCTCCACCGTCTCGACCTCGAGGATCTCAAACCTTGGCCCAATCTCCTGTCAGTTCCCAAGCTCAAAACTCCAACAACCCTGAAGTTCCAAAAGCTGACACGAACCATCTCCACCTCCAGTAGAACAACTCTCTCTGAAGACCATATGAGGGCTATCAACGCCCCGCTATGTCAGCCAGGCCAAGAATGCTATACCCAGGTCCTTTCTCCCACTTTGGAGCGTGGAACACTATGGTATGGTTCAGCCTTATCATATTATTTTTTTTACAGTTTTGGTTCTTATATATGCTATTGAGTTTCAGTTATAGTTTTTGTTTGTTTGTTGTGGTTTTAGTCTGAGTACTGTTTTGAGTTTCAGAGATGAGTGTTTGGCTATATGATGAGTGTTTGGCTATTTTGGAGCTTTAGTTTTGTGTTTTTTTTTGTTGGTTGTTAGGTGAAGAGACTTTGTTATTGCTGTGTTGCAAAGACTGATTGTTAGACTTTGTTATGCTAATGTTGATGAATTTTTTTATGTTCTTTGTGTTTCAAGGTTTGGTCTTGACAAGTCCAAACTGACCCGAAAGATCACCAAGGTTTTTACTTCAGGAGAGAAGAGAAAGGTTCTTTCTTGAGTTTGCAGTTAAGTATTAACTTAAAATCTTTACAAATGAAATAGTGTCTTCTGTTTTAGAGTTAATTTGCAGTTTATTTCACTACTAATATCAACATTGTCTTATGTTTTGTAGAAAACTCACACTTGGCACCCATCACAAACCGGTGCGGTTCAAGCAGAGTTTGAGAAGACTTGCCAGCGCCACATAAAAAGCATGGTTAGCACCTGTAGGACGAAGAGAAAGCGACCAAATTTGTCGATGACCTGTTGAAAAAATGGTTACACATTGGGACACTGCTGGAGCCAAAGCAAAGAGTAAGAAGACTTCATCTGCTCGAATGTCTGAACGTTGTGGACTTGCTCCTCACAAGCATAACTCCGGGCAGAAGTCTTACAAGCAAATCGAACAAGAAATGGTATGTTCTTTCTGTATCATTTGCCTTTTTTCTTTACTTAGTCTCATATTAACCTTTCACCTTTATTTCTAGGTTGAGAAATTGGGCAGACATGTCACTATTCCCGAAGTTTTCATCAGGACACATACCAAAAAAGATGGTACCTTTGTTGACAAGAAAGCACAGCAAGTTGCTGATGTATATCAGCAGAAGAAGCAAGCCAAGTTGACTGACCTTGGCAATGAAAACTCAGACACTTCAGACGGTATTACTTCCAATGCTCCACAACTATCTATAGAAGAGGATGATGAGTTCTTCCTTGAGGTAACCTGAACTGTTTTTCTATATGTTTGTTCTTCTGTTACCATTTTTTTATTTCCTTGAGGTAACCCGAATTGTTTGCTCTTTCTTTATGTTTGTTCTGTTGTTACCATTTTTGGAGGCTGAAACAGAAAAAAATTGTTTCAAATCTAGTTGTTTTTAAGTAGATCACATGCAGTTTGACTTGCAGTTTGATACTAGTTGTTGGCTATCGATTGCTCTCAGTCTCACTTCTTCTTTTTGCAGTCCACTTTCACAGATAAAAGAGCTAATACTACAGACTTGGCAGGCTTGAGAGTACCATTCTCAATGGAAAGCGGGAGTATAGCGCCTCATTCTCTTCATCACTCTTCGACCTGCAAAGACACTTTCAATCAGCTCACCGCATGATCGAGAAACAAGCAGCTCACAATGCCAAGCAACAAAAGAAGCTCAAAAAATTGTCTTTGGTTGGAAAGTTTTTGGCTACAACTGATCCAAGGTTTCAAGATTTCTTAGCAGCTAATGAAGAGGAAGAAGATGAAGAAGAAGATGAAGAAGAAGATAAGGAAGAAGATGAGGAAGAAGATGAAGAAGGAGATGAAGAAGGAGATGAAGATGGTGATGAAGAAGGTGATGAAGAAGATGATTAGTTTCCTCTTATTGCACTTGTTTTGTGTTTGAAAACTTGTTCTTTTAGTTTGAAAACTTACTAACTCCAGTTGGAGTTTCTTTAGAAACTTGTAACTCCAGTAGGAGTTTCTATTGAAACTTGTATAATATTAGGCTTTATGAATTTCAACCTTCAGCTTTATTTCTTTTTTTCACGAAATATATTCAAATACGAAACCCACAAAATCATTAAAATTGATTACATGTTTGAAGTAGTACAATAGTCGCTATTAAGTCGCTAAAGAGACTCAAAGATGGTAGTTAATCAGTCGCTAAATAAGTGACAAATCAGTCATAACGTAGTCTTTAAGATTTGTGGTCAATCAGTCCTTAATCCCGTCCTTACCTTGCGACTGTTAATCGACTGACTGTTAACGACTGATCAAAGACTACATAAACCCCAACCAAATAACGACCTCATAGAAGTCGCAGTTTAGTCATAAGAAAGTATCTATTTAGTCAGAAAATGAGTGACTAAATTGCGACTGAATTGCATCTTTTATGTGTGATCACAATTCAGTCTTTAATCAGTTGCTAAATTGTGACTGATTTACGACTGAAGAGTTTGGCGACGTGATGGTTTCCATTTAGGACTTTCAGTCGCAAATCAGTCCTATTGTTATAGAAAGCGACTAATAGGTGACTGATTGAGTAGTTGGTATTTGTTTATTTTCTTGTAGTGTTGAGATCTCACACAATAGACCTGAGTTTCAAATTAAGCTAAGTTAACTAATATAAAAGCAGCAAATCAAGTAGTAAAGTACAGCAGTAAATATAGAGAAGTCTGTAAATGATGGAGAAAGGGAGCTCGACGTAGGTTTTCATTCAGGTTATCAGAACTCTAATCTATAAATGCTATGAGTTTTATCCTGAACTCGAATTATGAAGAAAGATATCCATATATTGTCGCCTCTCTAATAAGATGACTATGTGTTTGGTCCAACCGTCGATCTGCGAGCAAAGAACGAGTGTCGACCGATACAATGGTAGGAATGGCGATCGATACTACCTTAGACAAGCATTGTCGTCCTAATCGATATGTTCACTAAGTTAATCTTGACCAGCTTTGGCATGCATTGAACAACCTATCTCAACATAATTATTATTAAGTATAGATCCTAGTGACATATTTATCTATATCCTAGGTTCAAGATTCTAGTTAGCTACTCTAGAACACAAACAATTAGATCAAATCTGCAAAGAAATATACCATATCACCCTAGAAATTCTATATCTCATAAGAACATTCAAAACCCTAGAAAACGTAAACCTAGTAAGGGATCAACTCAGACATGATCAGAGAAACATAAATCATAGATGAATAAAATAGAATATAAATCAATAGAAAACCAAATGAGTTCCAAGGGCAACCTAAAGGAGTATATGTCCTCTCTCCTAACCCTAGAACTAAGAATATAAGTAATTAGTGCCTACACAATTGTTTAAAAACACACATAAATAGGGTTTTAAGTCGGCCAATGGAATTCCGGTAACTTGTGGTGACTTCTGGGCCTTAGTCGGTCTTTAAATATAGTTGGCCCATCTTATTGCATTAGTGTCGATCGAGACAAAGAGGTCTGTTCGATCTACACTCCTTATTCTCGACATCTTCCTCTCGCGAGACAGACATACTACTCTTCAGTAAAACGAGCATACTTTTTGATCTAACCGTCAATCGCACAGTGGGAAGATCTTCATTCATAGCTAAGCGTCTGACGCATCTATGCAGCTCATCATCTAAAAAAGCTCTATAATCTCCAATGTTGTCTAAAACATATCTGAACCTTAAAACACTCTAAAACAGACTCAAAACACATATAATAGACTCTAAAAACACATATACCATTGCCTAAAGTTGGTCAAATCATTAGTATATCAACTCCTCCAAACTTATCCTTTTGCTTGACCTCAAGTAAAAAATATAACCATAAAAGGTTTGATCAGCTGCTCAAGCGCTCACCAAAGCGATCTCTATGAAGCGAGGACGGACAGAACTCTACGGCATCTTGTCGGACATTGACTCATTAGCTTCTTCTTTTTTTTCTCTGTCGTTTCGTTTCATTCCTAGATCCCAAAACGGGCTTCCAGACTCTATTGCTAAAGCCCTTCTCTTGTTAAACTCTGGGTCAAGGCCCACCTAATTTGGTTTTCTTCACTTATTAATGAATTTCAGTTGCTCAAAAAAATATTAAATTGTTATGAACCAGATTGTGGATGGCCCATAACCGGACCGACCATAAACCTACTGCATAGAGGTTTAGTAAACCTAGACCATATAGGTTTAGGGTTAGGCGGCTACAGAAACCTTTTTAATATTGATTTTGGATATTTTCCTTTTCTTAGTTGCAATAGAATTTGTACTATTTCCATTTACCTATATGACGGTCTATTGTAATCCCTATATAAAGAGAACACTTGTACTTTATGATTAACACAATACAAAGTAATATAAGAATTCTCCATTCTTTTCTCTAAGTTTTACAACACGTTATCAGCACAAATTTCTCTCTAAATCCCTAAGCTAAAAAGCCATCGATCAAACACCCTAATCCCATCGTGAAACGTTTGATCGTGAAACTTTCATACCTTGATCTGAATTCAAACTTCAAACAATCAAGCTTGCTCTACTAGTCGATCCTGATCCTTGTTCCAATTTGGATCTTCCAGTTCGTGATCGCAGTACATACTTTCTCTCATTGGTGGTCTATTCTACCCATCGGAGGTTAAGGTAAACACTAAGAACCCTAATATCTCAAAACCCTAATCGAAAATGCTAATCATTGAATTGAAACCCTAAAACCTTATTGATTTGATTAAATGTTTTGAGAACTTAGAAAGTATGCTAGGTTCATTGGTTAGCTGGATTTATTGTTTTGAGGATGTTTGCTAAAACCTAATTGATTGCTAAAACCATAAACCCTAATCGCATTATGAACCCTAGGGGGGACCTAAACAACTCTCGGCAAGATTATCCGCCCTGTTTAGATTCGGCGTGTTCTTGTACGATGGATGACTCCGAGGCTAAAACTGGCATTTGAGGTACTTATATCTTCTAGATATGAATTTGCAAAGGCTGCCAGTCCTCGGCGTTGAGACACCATCTTAACTAGTTGTAGCGAAATCCGTAGCAAAAGTCTAACATCGGTGATATGTGTAAGTTCTCATACTTCCATGCAACCAAATAAGAGCGTTCAATCTCCGTTTATGAGAGCATGGGCAGAGACTCTGCCCTAGTGTCCTTCGTCCCATTACCGCCCGTAAAACCTCTCCAGAGTACTGTCACCACCCTATGTCAACTGATACATAACGTAGCTCTATCCAAGATCCATACCGTGAAGAACACCCATCTTCCTGGAATCTAAGAGTATAAGGAGAACCCTTCACCCCTGGATTGGAGCGAGCCGAGATATTGCAGCCTGAGCGTTTCTTGTCCAGAAGGACTCGATTCGGTCTCTGCCAAATTGAGAGTTACTTGAGGATCCACGTCACAAATACTAAAGCATTTGCTATCTCTAGCTATCCAGATATACCATAAATCCATGCAAATTGATGATCCTCAAAGAGGAGTGACACTCGCGAGAAATCTCATATTGGTAAAGAGTTGATCCAGTAGGGTAAAATCTCAGAGTCGATGTATCCGAGACAATGCTCACACTTGTACCACGGGAGGACACTCAAACAATACATGATTGACTGATTCCTCCTCTGCTCCACATCTTGCACATCGTATGTCCCCTTGGATTCCACGTGTACGAAGATTTTTCTTAACCGATATACATCCTGATAGAATTTGCCAAAGGAGGTGTCTTAATTTTGGAGAACATCGAATTTTCCAACAATGAGCCTTCAACGCGTCAACTGTGGGACCAAAGAATGAATATTTTATTCCATTGTCTAGATAAGTACGTTTCACCTGGTACCCCGACTTCACTGTGTACCTTCCATACTTTGTGAAGTGCTAACCGTCCCTGTCCAGAAGTTGTATCATACTTAAAGGAATACTTTCTATAATCCCCACATCCTCAGGGGCAACCAAGTCTCGCAATAACTGAGAATTCCAAGTTCGGGAATTTCCATTAATAAGAGTATCCACCAGAACTGAGCCACTGCACTCGTTAGCTTCTTAGTTGTAGCCTTTGTCAAACGAAAACATGACATTACATGATTTGGTAGTGCCGTTATCACTGATTTGATAATCACTTCCTTACCACCCTTTGTAAGGAACTTAAAAGTCCATCCGTTAACTCTATTGCTGAGACGATCCTGGATAAATCCAAAGACCTGAGTTTTCGAGCCTCCCAAACTTTCTGGGATTCCCAAATAGGATCCCACACCTCCCATATTCTGTATATCAAAAATATCCATGAGTTCTTGTCTTATGGTTTCACAAACCTTATGGCCAAACTGAATAGATGACTTCCGAAAATTGATCAACTGTCCTGACACTATCTCATAATCCTTTAAGATCCTTAGAATGGTTTGACACTCATTCACATTTGCCCAACAAAAGAATAGACTATCATCTGAAAAAGCAGGTGAGATATTGGAGGACATGCCCGTGCCACCTTAATTCCTGTCAGAAGTTTGTGTCCTTCCGCTTTTTTAATATTCACTATTAGTGCCTCTGTACACATAATAAATAAATAGGAAGAAAGAGGATCGCCCTGTCTCAATCCTCTTTGTGGTACAATATACCCTTTGGGTTGGCCATTTAACAAAACACGATAACGAACCAATGAAATACACTCCATCATTAACTTAATCCAATGCTTATCAAAGCCCATACGATCAACTAAATCCTGAATAACGGGCCACTCAATTCGATCGTATGCTTTACTCACATCCGTCTTAATTGCCATGAACTTAGTTAGGCATGCCTTGTTCGCTCTTAACCCATGAAACATCTCTTGCGCAATAAGGATATTATCCGAGATCAACCGCCCTGCCATAAAAGCTGATTGTGTCTCTGAGATAAGTTAGGGCAGACAGGTCTTTAGTCTTTGACATAGTACTTTCGAGATGATTTTGTATCCCACATTGCACAAACTAATAGGCCTTAGTTTTGTCATCCTTGTTGGCCTATCCGTCTTAGCGATTAAGCAGATATTCGTAATATTCAGCTGTGCGTCCATCTTACCCGAAGATAAAAACCATTGACCAAATCTAGTATATCCTTCTTGATTAGTGGCCAGGAATGTTGAAAAAAGAGTGATGTCAGTCTATCCGGTCTCGGGGCTTTTCCTGGGTGCATCATAAATAATGCTTGTTTGACCTCGTCCTTCGTAGTTGGACGTAGTAATCTTTGATACACCTGAGCAGAAATGCTTGGTGTGACTACATTCAGAAACGCCTCAAACTCAACAGGTTGGGTAGATTTAAATAAATCTTGGAAGTACTTCACTGCCACTTTTTCTACGTCATCCTCCTCTGTGACCCACGTTCCTTCCTCAGCATATAGTTCTACTATTCGATTTCGCGACAGACGTTGTTTTGTAAGAGCGTGATAAAACTTAGTATTAAGATCGCCTGATGTGTGCCACATTATTCTACTCTTTTGATACCAATATTCCTCCTCGTCCCTATAAGCCTCGTGTGATTTCTTTGTGGATGTTAGGATTTCCTCCTGCGTTCTATTATTATCCATTTGAACTTCTTCCAGGGCTCGCTGAAGTGCATCAATTTTTGCCTTCCCATAGGGAGGGTTATTCTTTCCCCAAAGAGCAATCTCGTGCCGGAAATTCCTGATTGTCGACCCAAAAACCCCTGAATTTCCCAAAACCTGCTTCTCCCATCCACGAGCAATGGATTCCTTGAAACCCTCCTGCCCGATCCATCTCTTATCAAAATGAAATTGAGTTGCTCGCTTCGGTATCCTAACATCCATCGTGGCCATTAAAGGCCTATGATCTGAGCCTATCAGTCCTAAGTATTCTATCCACGAACATGGAAAAAGGGTGTGCCACTCTTCATTAGCTAAAGCCCGATCTAGTCTACATCTGACCATCTTCTTACCTCTCCTTCCTTGCCAAGGAATTTTATTACCACGAGCCAGAAACTCCAAAAGACCATTGTTCCGAATCATATTATTAAAAGGCACAAAGGAACCTGCACTCCTCAAAGAACGTCCTTGTTTCTTATGGTTACCCGTAATCTCATTCATTTCTCCTATTAGGAACCATGGTTCCATTCTTACAAGCCCAAACCTCGTCAATCTTTCCCATACTTGATCTCTCAGCCACTGAACCGGCTCCCCGTAACCAAATGTTAAAAAAACTTTTTTCCCTAATGTCATAGAAAAGGACTTGTGTTTGAGAATCATTATTATAGAAAAGAGCTAACCCCCCCCCCCACTCGTCCCCTGAGTATCCACCGTTACCAACCTGTCATACCCAAAATGAAGTTGAAACCCTTGTACAAAACCCAAATCTTGTTTAGTTTCAGATAAAAATAAAAAGTCGGGTCTATGCTTGTGCCATATTTCCCTAAGGTACCATATTGTCGCCTTACTACCCATACCTCTACAATTCCACCTTAGAATCTTCATAAAAATTTAATTTAATATTCAGAGGAACATGACTTCTGTATATACCACTGCCCTTAAAATTCCCCAGTTGATTTTGCCTTATCAAACCTCGTACCCGCAAAAAAATGGCCACTAGAGCCTTAGTTACCGCCCAACCTTTACACTGATATGCCGCATAATTTGACAACCTCCCTAACCTGAAAATTATCCAAAAATCCTTCCACACCCCCTGAGACATAACACTGTCCAACAACTAATTGTGATTAAATGGATCGCCATCAACCTTCCAGTATCCCATCCAATTCAGACCAGCCCAGTTACGTGCCCATAAAAACGCCAAAGCTGCGAACCCCATCTGCATTGAACGTGAAACAACGTTGCCTCTGTCAATTATAATATTGTTCATAACCGTCTGACACTAAGAACGATAAAAAGAACGAGGCTTAATGGACCCCTCCATCCTTCCGCCAAGCCATATCGGCTCATGGGCATATAACTTCCGACAAAAAACAAATTCCTGCTGTCCAATCTTTTTAGGACTGATTACTCCACCCCACTTCGAGCCACAACCCAAATTACATTTCTTCAGCCAATAAATCACAATACTCGTCAAGACCAGAAGATAAAATTTATTTCTTTGAAAAGTGTAACAGTCAACCAGATACATGAAATAAGTAGATCTTGAAATAAAGAAAGGAAAAGGAAACTAAGAATCAAACCACCATAACCAACAAACGTGCCCAAAGAGCTTATTGGAACAAAAACAACAAGAAAACCATAATGCAGTACTCCTCCCTGAGTATCTTCCTTCTTCCCTAAGATATCTTGATCCATATAAATCAGATACTTGGGAGGGGCGATTTTGGGTTTGATGTGCCCTTCTTGTCGCCCTGTTTGGAACCAACTCCAAGTCGATTAACCACTTCGGATGTAAGATGTTTACGAGGGGAAATAAGCGATTGTACCATCGTCACTCTGGAGGTACCTCCAGTGACTATGGCATGCCTAAACAACCTCTTGCGAGCTCAATGTTTCTTTCCTTGATCCACCACATTACCCATTCATCCTCCCTTATCCTCCTTCCCCATTTCTTCCTCTGGTAAATCAACTTCAGCCTCCATGTCTCTATCATTATCTGTCACCTCCGCCTCTACCCCAATCAAATTACTACACTCCTCACCCTCAATATTACCACTGATAGGACCCGCAGAATTATCTTTATCCAATTCCATCTCATTCTCCTTAGACTTCTCTTGTGTGTCCATAAGTTCGTCAAGGAATTTTGATGATGGTACAGGGAAAAATCTGATTCCTCCTGATGAGGTACCTCTAATCCTGCACCCTGAATCTCACCCTCCTCCTCAATATCCTCTCTACCTTCTTATCTAGAGATTCCTTCTATTCTCATCTCCCCAATATGCCTACCCCTATTCTCCGAATAAAGGCCCCGAGAGCCTTCTTTACATTTGTACCTGGTCTGTGTATCTTCTTCCCCTCCACGAGGGTATTCCTTATGTGAGCTAGTCCACTTACTTTCTCTCCCACCCACCTTCATCCATCTAACTTCAGTGTCCACATACATCTTCCCTTTCCCCTTACTCTGATGCTCTCGATTCTCCCTCTCATTATGGGCCTGATTCCCATTAATAACTACTCCTTTGTAGCTTCTGGCTCTATCCTCCTCCCTTCCACCAGCAAGTCGATCTCTCATAAAATGCCGAGTATCCTTTTTTTCAGGAGTATTCTTCCTCAGAGGACATTTAGCTTCCTCGTGGGCCAGACTAAAATAATAATGACAATAGCCGATTAGCTTTTCATACCGGAGGGTGACTGCCACTTCCCCTCCCTCATGGAATTCCCCACCCGTAAAATCCAATGTAGTCTCAAAAACTAACTCCCTGAGCCCATCAACCGCCACTTTAATCCTACCGTAATCTAAGTCAACTTCCATCGTCTGGCCAATGGCATCTCCTATACTCTCAAAGGTAGGAACTGCCCAGTATTCCAATGGTACAACGAGCACTCGTATCCAGAATGGTATGGTTGATGGGTAAGTCTGAGCCATACCTGGTTGCCACCGGGCCATCGCGATCATCCAGTAGTCAAAATGAAACGGCTGCAGCTGGAGGACCGTGTCAATGTCTTCATCCAACTTAAAATCGAATTGAAACTTCCCTAGTCCAAGATCCGCTCCAGCCACCCAATCCTCCATCTTCCAAATTTTAGGGAGCATAACAATCAATGCCTTGATGTCCTGCTTCTCCTTGTTCATACAACGTCCCACTAGTGTCTTTGCATAACTCTGAATGAGCGCCGAGTTATCAAAATGGGGTACGAAAATGTTCATTCTCTTCCTAGTACCCCCACCCATCTTCGTGTTTTCAGGAGCATTAATCAAGCTGCTCTGTGTCATTAGACCCAAAATAGAAACCGCTCAGTTAAGATTGACTTTGAAATGTATCAAACAGAGCAAAGAGAATATATGACCCTAAGCAAAACCCTCCATATAAAGTATCCCGAAATCACTTTCTACACGCCATATCCTTCTCACATTAATCCCGTATCAGATAAAAATGATACGCAACCACGATTCTCTAAAATCAATCAAGGGATAATCTTTGCCAAAGACATTCCCAAAAATCCAGGTGTATCTTCTACCTTTCCAAAAACCAATAATCAAAAGATTTGACTTGACTCTTTCCTCTCCATGAACTACCCAAAGAGATATTCGCAGTAGGATAATAAAGGTCCTACCTTTGATTATCATCTTAATGAGGATGATTAACCAGATCCTTTCCGGATTCTCGAGATGAGCCCTTCCACTTCGAATCCCATCCCTTCCCTTAATCGGACCAGATCTTCAACAAGCCGTATCCTGGTGATCCTCCAGATCTCTGCCTTGATCCCATAACCCCCTGCCTATCCTTCCAGTGAGATCTCCTCCTTCAATTACAATCTCCCCGATTAAATCCCTTAACCCCCGCCAAACCATGAAACCCTAGATCGCTCTTGGTGTCGCCGTCACCATCGCTCTCTTTTTTCTATTTCCTCTACAATCTCTCTTACATCACATGAGTTAAAGCATAAGATATTGAAGCCATTAACTAGAAATTAGTAAAGGATTGAGCAACATCATTTTTGATGAAATGTATGAAACTTTGCAACTGAAAGTAATTTGCATCAAAATCAAATGAGGCGATAGATAAGATAATGTGATGATTATAAAGTGCTTTAAAATAGATTTTTTTTTGGTTCACTGGTCATGATTTTGTTAACTATTTGATCAAAATCATGTAAAACAAATATTTTTAACAACTTAAATTATTATCACTGAATTATCACTAAATCTCATGCTTTTGAATATACAATACTAAGATTTTATATGATCAAGCCGTTCTGGCGAATGAATCAACAATCGTATTTTGAATCCAAGGAGTAAGCAAAACCTTGAAGGATAAAAATATTCTTTTGAGCGACATGAACTCCTTCAACTATGTTGAAAAGCTTGGCCGTGGCTTAGGTTCTTCAATCATTGAGACATGTTTTTGTAATTTGATCCAAAATGTTGTCAAGTTGAGAATTGTAGTATATTTTCTGTTGCCCAAATATGCCCTTTCTGCTCTGAATGCAGCGAGGATATTCGTCTCCTTTAGTTTTTTTGTACCATAAGCTCTATCTTCCTGGCATGTTTTCGAACCCCGTCCACATCCGCTATATTATGATGTATCTTTCAAAGAGCCATCCACCATACAAATGTTCAGTAAGCATACGACTTGTGGAACTATTTGTTGTGGTGGTTGTACATCTATAGTAGATGTTGTATTCATTTCAAACCAGACTTAACATTCTCCTTCTACATGTTTAATCAGATCTAATTGATCTATCTTGATTCCTCAGAACAACTTATCACTCTGAACTTTTCATAGGTAAAACATTATCCACAAATAAGGATCTCCATCGTTCTCCACATTCTCAATACTTTTTTCCACTAGAGGAGATAGTCCAGCTCGAAATTTGAAAAAAATATATTTGGACAGGAAGGCGTAGACGACAAAGCCCATGCTTGCAAGACTAGCAGACACTAAAAAATAGCATGAAAAAAAGATTCATCAGGCTTCCCACACCTACGACAATGATTATCACATCACATATGACGACGTGTCAGGCTTCTTGTGACAGCCAAATGTCTCTTTGCAATCTGTCATATAATATGTTGCGTATTCTTAGGGGCATTGATGTTCCAAACAAAGGCTTGAAGCTTATTTATACTTAATTTTGAGTATACAATTTTAGATTTCGATTGAAGATATTCCTAGCTACCAAATATCCCGACTTTGCAGTATACTGACCACTCTTTGTATAGTTCCAACGAAATACATCTCGATGATTAGTTTGAATTTATAGCCAAACTTAAAATAAGCGGTATGTCCTCTAGGTAAACAAAATTCTCAAGAATTTCCACATTCTAGTCGTTTGGTTCGTCTCGAATAAATTCACGTACTGTCATCTTGGGATGAGCTACTGGAACATTAGGCCTTGTTGGTCACGCACGAGTAGTCGAAATCCAAGGATTCTCCCAAGGTTTGACCTCATACCCAGAAAATACCCAATGTTTGAATCCAAACGTCAATTAATGGCCTTAGAACTGTAATACGTGTCCATACATATGAAGGATTATACGTGCAACTTACTCTCAAAGGTGAGTTAAGTCTATAATATTTTCCACGAAGTACTCGAGCAATCAGAAAATCATGGAATTATACTAATCTCCATAATTTCTTTGCTAATCATATTAAATTTATGGATCATAAGAAAACCAAGACCACCCTCATCTTTGGGTATACCAACTTTATCAAATTTTGCCCAGTGAAGATCTATTTTTTGATGTATTAGAGCTCCACTAGAATTGTGCAATGACACTCGCATACTTTTCACAAATATCAAGAGAAAACAAAAAATTAGACGTAATATAGATTGGAAGCGGTAACACAATAGATTTAATAAAGAGTTTTTGTTAGGTTCACCAACCAATAGAAATATGTCCCTTCATATTCAATTTTTGAGCAAAAAATGAAACAAAATATTTTCCAAACCATATTATGTTTTTTAAATAAAAAGGTAAAAGTAAACAAAAAATAGTACTAGCTGCAAAAAAAAAAGATTCTTTTAACATTGTTAATGCCGTGAGCAAAACACTAAATACTAGGGTAAACCATGTACCCTTCGGTAAATTCTAAACATTAAATCATAAACACTAAACCCTAAATGTCGTCGGCACAACTCTAAACCCTAAACCCTATGGTTTAGAATTTACTTAAGGGTTTAAGATTTATCCAAGTGTTTAAGGTTTATCCAAGGGTTTAAGGTTTACCTAAGGGTTCAAGGTTTACCAAAGGGTTTATGGTTTAATGTTTACGGTTTAGTGTTTACAATTTAGGGTTCAGTATTTTGTTGACCGCGTTAACAATATTTAAAAAATATATTTGTAGTTACTATTATATTTTATTTATTTCACCTTTTTATTTTAAAAGCATAATATAATTTGATAAATATTTTTTTGTTTTGCAAAAACTGAATAGGAAGGGGTAGATTTCCATTGGTTGGTAAATCTGTAGGTTCACCTAGGGGATGAACCCAAAAAAAAAAACTCTTTAATAAAAATCTCATTTCTTACTTTTGATATAATCATCGTGCTAACCACCGATTCACTCTATATTGAAGTCTTTCCTTTAAAGGGAAAAAGTTCGCATTTTGAGCTATTAATGTCTTCCAATATACCCAAATATATATCCATTTCTCCTTCATTTTGTATTCCTAAAATATCTGGTCATCTTCGTTACATTTATAATATTTAATATGATATTTATTCTATTACAATTATATATCATAGTAGATTAAATATATGAAATGAAAATGTTTGTATTTTGAAAATGTGGATAGGAACTCAAAAACTTAGGACATACATTATTTAACTTTGGATATGCGTTTTTCATTTATTAACCATTTTTGGCTTTTCTAGCTTCACCAAAGATCACTAATTTTTTTCTCAACTTAATTTCACATGATAAAAGCTCAAATGCAGTAGATCTTAAAACGACATTGGATTACAAAATACATTAAAACTAATGAGTAGTTATGTAGCACATATCACTGAGGAAGCCACCATAGCAACAAGTATTCTACACCCGTTCTAAACTGAAGAAAACAGCATCACAGCCATTGAGAGAGCTTCACCACCGACTCTTACGATTTGACCTCCGCATCTCTTTTCTTCTCCACTGTTTCTCTTTAAGCTAATACCAATTTGAGGTTCCTTTCCACCTCTACAGCGACGACCTGACCATACCAGCCTCGTTTCACCAGAGATTAAAGCAGAGGAAGCTTAGCTAGATTGAAGGAAGACCATTTGTTGGACCGTTATAACGCCAACTCTTCTAGAACTGATCAAAGAAATCCATCAAAACCTATCAACTCTCAATCAGATATGCTTTCCATCACGCCATAACCGGCTTGTGAGGTTTGATCAAAGCCCATCAGACTTGTTCATTGTTGGGCCGGCTTGGACAGGTAGCGCGCGGACAACCTATGGGCTTAGTCGACGAAGCCCATTAGGTTAAAGGCAAATATAAGATGTGCGCTAGGTCAAGTAAGGAACACGGTTCTTCCTCAGCAGCAACACGAGATCAAGCTTCAGAAAGAGATCAAGCTACACAAGAGAGACAAAGACATTAGTCTAAGCAAAGAGAACATAGTTGAGCTCATATTGTTCTAGCTTAAAGGCCTTGAGACTACTTGTGTCTTCTTGGTGTTTCTCAACCATCACAGTTATATAAGTGATTGGTTCTTGTAACTCTTTATTGATCTAGTGGAGTTTGGGAGCAAGAGTTCTCCCACGAGACGTACCGGTTAGAGGCCGGGAACTCGTTAAAGTTGCTTGTGTTCATTATCTAATTGTTCAAGTAACAAGTTGGTCGCTTAGGTTGAGAATCATACGAGGCTGAAATCTTAACAAAGTGGTATCAGAGCTCTCAGGTTGAAGGCGTGTGATTAATCTAAGCTAAGAGGAAGGTCAGCATGTCCAACTCACGGATTGAAGTGGACAGGTTTGATGGTACTGGGGACTTTTCACTGTGGAAGGTCAGGATGTTGGCACACTTCGGGGTATTGGGTTTGAAGAGTATTCTGGATGATGAGAAGCTGCTTAAGGATCCACCTACTACAAAGGAAGAGCTTGAGGCAGCTATGAAAGATCCGCAGAAGGGACTAGCAGGAATTGCAGAGACAGTTCCAAGCATTGATCCAGTCAAGTTCGAGAAGTCTGAGAAGGCAAAAGACCTGATAGTGTTGAACGTGGGTAATAAAGTCCTACGTAAGATCACACACTGCGAGACAGCAGCATCAATGTGGTCAACGTTGAACAAGTTGTACATGGAGACATCTTTACCAAATAGAATCTACCTTCAGCTACGATTCTATACATTCAAGATGTCTGATTCTAAGAGCATCGACGAGAATGTTGATGATTTTCTGAAACTGGTGGCAGACCTCAACAATCTACAAGTAGAGGTGTCTGAGGAGGTGCAAGCCATCCTGTTATTGAGTTCACTATCGCACCGGTATGATCAGTTGAAAGAGACTCTAAAATATGGTAGAGACACTCTGAGTCTCAGTGAGGTTACTGGAGCTGCAAGGTCAAAGGAGAGAGAGCTAATTGAAAGCGGAAGGGGTTCAAGGTCCGCTGGAGAAGGATTGTATGTTGACAGGGACAGATCAGATAACAGGTCAAACCGTGGCAGTGGAAGGAGTGCAAAGGGAAGATCGAAGAGCAGAGTTGGTAGGTCAAAGTCTCGACCTAAGGGTAACAAGGGCTGCTTTATTTGTGGAAAGGAGGGGCACTGGAAAAGAGAGTGTCCTGATCGGAAGTATAACAAACCAGAGAACTCAGCCAATATTGCAGAGGAACCGAAACAGCCTCTGATATTAACCGTGAGCACTCAAGACACACATGAAGAGTGGGTCATGGATTCTGGTTGTTCTTTTCACATAACTCCAGACAAGCAGGTTCTGTTCGATCTTGAAGAGTTCAAAGGAGGCAAGGTACTGATGGCTAACAATACTCACAGCAATATCGAGGGAATTGGGAAGATAAGGATAAGAAATCTAGATGGCTCAGTTGTAGTTCTCACGGGTGTAAGATACATGCCAAGAATGAGCCGGAATTTAATCTCATATGGAATGCTGGAGACTTCAGGTTGCAGGTATGAAGGGAAAGATTTAATGGTTCACTTCTACAAGGATGATAAAAAGGTGATCTCTGGAAAATATCATCAAGGCTTGTACTATCTGCAAGGGTTAGTGTTGAAGGGCAAGGCAAACTTGTCCAACGAAAAATGTGATCGGACAAGTCTGTGGCACTCAAGACTTGGACACATGAGTTTGAAGAGTATGAAGGTTTTAGCCAAGGAGGGATACGTGCCTGAGAAAGAGGTTGATGAGTTGAAGTTTTGTGAAGACTGCGTGCTGGGGAAGTCCCATAAACAAAGCTTCCCAATCGCAAAACATGTTACAAAAGGAATCCTAGACTATGTGCATTCAGACATGTGGGGTTCACCATCAACGCCAGACAGTTTGGGAGGCTGCAAGTACTTCATCACCTTCATTGATGATTACTCTAAGAAAGTATGGCTATATTTTCTAAAGAATAAGAGTGATGCATTTGCTACATTCAAGGAATGGAAGGTTGCTGTGGAAACTCAAACAGAGAGGAAGATCAAGTGTTTGAGGACAGACAATGGTCTGGAATTTTGCAACAGGGAGTTCGATGGGTATTGCAAGGATGCAGGCATCAAACAACATAGAACATGTACCTACACACCACAGCAAAATGGAGTGTCAGAGAGGATGAATCGAACTATCATGGACAAGGTCAGGTGTATGCTTGCTGAGACAGGGTTGGATCAAAGTTTTTGGGCTGAAGCTGCATCAACGGCTGTCTACTTGATCAACAGGTCACCGAGTTCAACACTTAACTTCAAATTACCTGAACAGGTTTGGTCAGGTTCAAAACCAGATATGAAGCATCTAAGGCGGTTTGGATGTTCAGCGTTTGTTCATGTCACTGAGGGAAAGACCGAACCCAGAGCTATAAAGGGTGTATTCATGGGGTACCCATTTGGTACAAAGGGATACAGGGTCTGGATACCTGAGGAAGGAAAGTGCAGAACGAGCAGGGATGTGGTGTTCAATGAGAATGAAACCTACAAAGACACGTTGAACAAAAGAGTTGAACAGGTTGAATCAACTGCACAAGATGAAGTTCAGAAAAAGAAGAAGCCCAAGAAAAGAGTGTCGTTCAGTGATGATCTGATTCAGGGTCCTACTATTACTGCTACTGAGATAGAAAGGAATGACGAGACAGATCAGGAAATTGATATGGAAGAGTCTTCATCAGAAAGCTCGGAAAGCGAAACATGTTCAACCGAGGAAGCTGATGAACAGGTAGAAGACGACACCTCTCAATCATTGGATGATTACGTTCTTGCACGGGACAGAGAAAGGAGGAGGAACGTGAGACCTCCATCAAGGTATGAGGATGGAAATTTTGTGGCCTACGCTTTAACTACTGCTGAGGACTTGGAAGTTGATGAACCAAGATCATATGCTGAAGCAATGAGGAGCAGAAAGAGTAAGCTGTGGAAAAAGGCTGCACAGGAAGAGATGGATTCTCATACAAAGAATAGGACCTGGGACTTGATCGAAAAACCAGACAAACATAAGCTGGTTGGGTGCAAGTGGATTTTTAAGATCAAACCAGGTATACTAGGGATTGAGGATGAGAGGTACAAGGGAAGGTTGGTAGCAAAAGGGTATTCACAGACAGAGGGAATTGACTACAATGAGATCTTCTCTCCAGTGGTGAAACACGTCTCCATCAGATTCATGTTATCAGTGGTTGTGAATCTGGATTTCGAGTTGGAACAGATGGATGTTAAGACTGCTTTTCTACATGGAAGTCTAGAAGAAAGGATCTTAATGACTCAGCCAGAAGGGTTCATACAACCAGGAGATGAGAATAAGGTTTGCTTATTGAGAAAGTCACTTTATGGACTAAAGCAATCTCCTAGAAGGTGGAATCAACGGTTTGATAGCTTCATGAAAGATCAGTTGTTTGACAGGAGCACCAAGGATCCATGCGTGTATGTCAGGGATGCACAAACTGATCAAGCTGTCTACTTATTGCTCTATGTGGATGATATGCTCATTGCATCAGGAAATAAGAAGGTGATTAAGGAACTCAAAGAGAGGCTGAATGGAGAATTCGAAATGAAGGATATGGGGCAGGCTTCAAGAATCCTAGGAATGGATATTCGAAGGGATAGAGAAAAGGGAACACTGATATTGTCACAAGACAACTATGTTGAGAAGGTATTGAGAACATTTGGGATGCTGGATGCACGTTCAGTGATCACGCCAACAGCTGCACACTTCAACCTAAGAAGTTTGACTGAGAAAGAATGGAAGCTGGAAGCACCACACATGGAGAATATTTCATACGCGAGTGCTGTGGGGAGCTTGATGTATGCTATGGTCGGCTCAAGGCCAGACCTAGGCTTCGCAGTGGGGTTTATCAGTAGGTTCATGAGTAAACCAAGCAGAGAACATTGGAAGGCAGTTAAATGGGTGTTAAAGTATCTAAAGGGAGCTTCTAAGATCAACCTAACATTCAAGAAGCATACAAAGTTCATTATTGAAGGCTATGCAGATTCAAACTATGCAACAGACTTGGACAGGCGGAAGTCAGTTACAGGTTATGTTTTCAAGGTTGGAGGGAATACGGTTTCATGGAAATCGTGTCTGCAATCCGTGGTTGCTGTTTCTACCACAGAAGCAGAGTATATGGCGTTAAACGAGGCAGCAAAGGAAGGTGTGTGGTTAAAAGGATTATGTGCAGAGTTGGGTTTCAAGCAGGAAAATGTTCAACTGCATTGTGATTGACAGAGTGCTATTGCCCTAGCAAAGAATCCAGTTCATCACGAAAGAACCAAGCACATTGATACTAAATTTCATTTCATCAGGGACCTAGTATCAGATGGAGAAGTTGTCCTAAACAAGATCCACACTACAGTTAATCCAGCAGATTTTCTCACCAAGACCGTACCTGGTCAGAAGTTCCAGCTATGCTGTGAGCTTGTAAACCTTCACTAAGACAGGGACGGCCACGCCAGGTAACTCCAGAGTAGACAAGAATACCTCACAAGACACGTCACATAACAGAGGGTTAGCATGTGTCAAGGCAGAGAGGGTGAGTTACTTAGAGTGTTTGAAAAAGGACTACCTGGCAAAGGGGGTGAACTCGTGGTAACACTCACGTGTTCAAGGTGGAGCATCTTTCACCTAAAAGCAAACAGAGAGACAAGTTAGTCACTGTTAAGAAGTCTTAATCAAAGAGAAAAGGCGATTCAAGGTTAGACTTAGCTTGAAGATTCTTGTCAAAGGCAAAGGAAAATGCGCAGGCAGAATCTGGTTGAACAAGTCGTTACGACTGATTGTAATCCTGAGGTTAAAGGGTATGAGACAACAGTCATTAACACTTGGTCAAGAAGCATAAAGTCGCTACCACAGCTAGTAGAAGCATGTGTGAGTTATACCTTAGAGGAATCGTCATGAAGTGTCTGAGTCGGAGGTTTCAGTTGAACAGGCTCAGAAGGAGTAAGGGACGCCGGTTTGGTCTCACGACCACCGTCGTCAAAAGGCAAAGGTTCGAGTCATCTTGGGTGGACAAGGTCACCTCAAGTACATAACTGGAAGACCGAAGCTTTAGCATCATCAACCATCATTGGTTGAGGTGGAGTTCCAGATCCATCATTGGAGCTCATTGGGAGGAACATGCATCAAGATCAATGGCAAATCGATCAGTTACCTCTACAGAACCAAGGAGATTTCAACAGGAAGAAGTCAAGGAAGAAGGTCAGAGTTACCTGAGGTTCAGCAGAGTGAACAGAGATGGTGTTCGACGGAAATACAAAGCAGTGACTCATCGGTGATGAGAGAAGGGAGATGAAGAGAGAGGGTAGTGACTTTCTCTGGTTCGTCATAAGTGGGAAGAAACAGAGACCAGGAAGTGTCGGCACAGAAGCAAGGGTTATGGGCTTGGATCAAACAGGTGGAGTTTTGTGAGGTTTGATCAAAGCCCATCAGACTTGTTCATTGTTGGGCCGGCTTGGACAGGTAGCGCGCGGACAACCTATGGGCTTAGTCGACGAAGCCCATTAGGTTAAAGGCAAATATAAGATGTGCGCTAGGTCAAGTAAGGAACACGGTTCTTCCTCAGCAGCAACACGAGATCAAGCTTCAGAAAGAGATCAAGCTACACAAGAGAGACAAAGACATTAGTCTAAGCAAAGAGAACATAGTTGAGCTCATATTGTTCTAGCTTAAAGGCCTTGAGACTACTTGTGTCTTCTTGGTGTTTCTCAACCATCACAGTTATATAAGTGATTGGTTCTTGTAACTCTTTATTGATCTAGTGGAGTTTGGGAGCAAGAGTTCTCCCACGAGACGTACCGGTTAGAGGCCGGGAACTCGTTAAAGTTGCTTGTGTTCATTAGCTAATCGTTCAAGTAACAAGTTGGTCGCTTAGGTTGAGAATCATACGAGGCTGAAATCTTAACACGGCTAAGATCTTGAAAGGCTGATTCTCTTAGAGAAAGATAAAAGCGAACACATCAAGCAGAGGTTTTTGTTTCAAATCGTCGACGGAATTGGAATAAAGCCCAAGTGGAAAGTGGATTATTTCTATCTTCAACAAAGACAAAAGTATTTAACTTTAAGAATAGCTTCGTAAAGGATCGAGAAATTCAAGGAAAATTATAGATTCTCGTAATTTGTATCCAAAGAATCTAATTAATTGTCAATTTGGATTATGAAATTTCGCTCGATAGATAATTTGATAAGCTACTGATTTTTCCGTGTTTCAGAATATGGTTAACTAACATGTTAACTAATCGATTACGATAAATTGGATAGGATTTTGGAGTTTTTCTTCTGCAGTACCTCAACGTGACATGAGCGTGAAAGGGGTTGAAGAATCTGTTTTCTTTTTATAAGGGCTCAAATCTTCTTTACGACCACCGTGTTACGTTTCAATTACGACTAGCTCTATTAGTCGTAAAAATACGACAACTTTACGACCAGTGCTTTTGGTCATACATTACGAGCAGGTTACGTCTAAATATGTATTACGACTAGGGTTTAACGACCAATTGGTTTTGGAAGTAAGTTGGTCGTAATGTGCCAATTACGACCAACTTACTACCAATTCTGTAGTTGTTACGTCCATGTATTCTTGTAGTGGTCCTTTCCATAAACCCTTGTATGAATCTGCATATCTGTTTCAAATAATACACAATCAATCCTATAGATTCGACCATCCATTAACTTTCGAAGCGAATATATAGAGATTGAGAACTCTGTGATTGTAAGGAGACCGAAAGAAACTTGAATCTCAATCCAAACTTTCCTAAAAGCCCAGAACCCCAAATATTTCCCCACCATCCATATTGAAAATCCCCCGATCGAATCAAAACAATCGTACCTTGGAGATCCCACACCTTAATAGTGGGATCCCGGAATGATATCCAAGAATAATGAAGATCTGATACTTTCCTTCTTCCACTAAACTCATTTATCCAGATCTTCTGCCCAATCGCAGTTCTCGTGATTAATAACAGACAGATCCTCTCCGTCCGAACCGAATCTTCCCCATTCTGAAGAATAAGAGTCTGAACTCTCCCTGATTTACCCGAGAATTTACTCCAGATCCCCTCCTCGAGCCTCATCGAAACCTTAGTCTTCGGTCGCCATCGCCATCGCCGCAAGAAAATTTTCAGTCTCGTTAGTGTTTATTAACTAATAAATAAAAATTTGCACTATTACTTTTGTGGTAATATAATTAATGATTTAATGCAATGTTAAGGTAAATATAATTAATGATGTGATGTATTGTCAAGTTAATGTAATTAATGGTATTACTAAAAGGACAATTACTTATTTTTTATACTATTATCCATGTTTCCAAACAATTCTCATTTACACTATTATCCACATTTCCAAACAATCCCCAAATATACTTTTGTTTTATTAATATAGATGACAAAACAAAAGATCACACATAAACCAAAAATATATATAATCACACTACTAAAATACATGGACATAACGACTACGGAATTGATAGTAAGTTGGTCGTAAATGGAACATTACGACCAACTTACTTCCGAAACCATTTGGTCATTAAACACAAGTCGTAATACATATTTAGACATAATCTGGTCGTAATGTGCGACCAGAATAGTTGGTTGTAAAGTAGTCGTACATTTACGACTAATAGAGCTAGTCGCAAACGAAACGTAAAACATGTGGTCGTAAGGGAGACGTAATTATTAGACGTAGGTTGGTCACACATTGACGACCAATGAACCTCTATAACATATGTAATGTGGTCGTAACCTTACGACTACTTTACATCTATTATAGAGGTTATTTGGTCGTAACATTGAGACTAATGTACGACTAAACAATTAATTTTTACGAAATATTTTAGTTAATTAAAATATTAAAATTATTCATTTTTCTAATTTTTAAAATTTGATAAATTGAAAAGAAAATATAGAGTGAAGATCAATAAACCTAATAATATCCATAATAAACCTAATCATATTCATAATAAACCTAATCATATTCATAATATACATTCTGAATACAAAAAAAGTTAAACCGAAAAAACAAATTAATTGTATAGGTTGATCTCGTGCAAGACATCTGAACTAGTCTGATCCGCACGTCTCTCTAAATCCGCCTGCTCTTATGGAGTGGGCCCTGGGTTTAAGCTCGCATGTAGATTCAGCCACACAGCGGCAACAGCTGGGTTGAGGTTGGGGGTTGACTCTATCATGAGATCGCAGAAGGTTGCCATACCCTTAAATTTGTTGTTGTGGTCGGCTATGACATTGTTGGCTGATGCCAAATCCCTCCGGAGAGAGGACTCTTCTTCCCTTCTTGCAGTGTGTTCAGCTCTCGCCCGCGGGATATCGTTGATAGTTCTGATCCCAACTAAACGTCCCCTTTTCTTTGGGACAACCTATAAATAGTAAATTAATTAGTCACTGAATTAAAAATCAAACATTCTATATAAACAAAAATTTTAGAAATTGAATATGTTACCTCCTCAAAAAAAATTCTTGTTGGATGGTGGAAAGCTGGACCGTTGTACCTTCTGGATTTGCTTGCGTCAACTGAGTCTGTACATCTTGGATCCGGGCCTCTACATCGTTGTACATCTTCTCTGCTACAGGATGCGAGAAGTGCTATCGGCATGCTGATGTGTTTCCTTGTAAAGTCGGGCCAGCGATGGTGGTGCTTCTTCTTTGGCAGCCTATATTAAAAAACCAATTAATTATAAACTCATAAGGTGTTCAATACTTAATTAAAAGTAAAAAAAATAAGTAAAGACTTACAATCTGTAAAGCCCTCCCCGCGTGTGGAGTCTATCCAGAAGTATGATGTACCGGTATGTTACCTTGAGCATCACGGGTCATCCGGACAGTCGCGCACTTGAGAGACCTCGCGATCGAGTGAGGCAAATTCCAGTAAACCTTCAAGCCATTCCAAACGTCATTGCTGAGGTAGGATTCTTTTGCATTATGGAAGATTTGGTGGCACAGAAAATCTGGATGAGGCTGTGCAAGAGCCGGAGCAGCTACATGAGCCGGAGCAGCTCCACGAGGTGGAGCAGCTCCACGAGGCGGAGCCTGAGGCTGATAAGGAGGTTGCTGCTGTGGGGGCTGCTGCTGTGGATGCTGGATTAAAGGCTGATGATCATGATGCTGTTGAGCCTGGTGATCGTGATGCTGTGGCAGCGGGTCATCATATTGGAAGAATACAGCCGCGTCTTCGAAATGTGGATAATAGAGAGCTGGGTTTGGGTTGTATGGCGCTGGAGGCACATATGCTGGAAGTTGGCTGTCCGGGACAGTGCCCTGGCCCGATGAAGATGTGCCGGAGGTCAAACCATCATGATTCAACGACGACTGTCCGAGAAAGGTACTCTCGTAGGACTTCCCGGACGCGGACACCATGTTCCTAATTCTCTTTCTACCGCTCATTGCAATATCGTCAATCTTAAAATTAAAAACACACATAAATGTTAATATAATTATAAAGAATTATAACCATATTCTAATTTCAATATAACATCATCCTAATCGACTTCGATCCTAAACTAATTCCAAACCTAATCTAATCACCTAACTAACCACATAAATCTAAAAAAAATACATGTTGGGGTGGCTTTTCAGTTGTTAGAGAGAGGTGAGAGAGCAACCAAGTTGCTTCGGCCAAGGCCTTGTATATATAGAATTTTATGTTAGTCGTTATGTAGTCGTAAATTTACGACCACATTGGGACTAACAGTAGTTATGTGGTCGTAAGGTTACGACCACATTGGGACTAACAGTAGTTATGTGGTCGTAAGGTTACGACCAAGGAGAGTCCAAAATTATTTACGACCAGATAGAGACTAGGGATTACGACCAAAGTGGGTCCAACTTGGAACCAGTAGTCGTAAAACGTAGGTTAATTTAGGACTAAAGAGGGACTAAACACGTTACGACCACATAGGGACCACCGATTTAATACGAAAAGTTTAAAGAGGTTTATCAAACCTTTTGATAAACCTCGGTTTAACCGTTCAAATATTTCGATATACAATTTATCTCGAGAAAAATCTATCAGATGCTGAGGATTCATCCTAAGAAACGAAATTATTGTTTCTTAGGAGGAATCCTCATGTGTCTGATAGATTTTTGCGGAAGATAATCTATATATCAAAACCCCAAACCTCAAACCCCAAACATCTAAAGTTATATACTCTCCTTAACTATTGAACCCTCCACCCTTGCCAGATTTTTTGTTTCCCTTTCAAATGTTTCATAGCTCGCTCGTAAGGATACATCCATCCATTATGAACAGGTCCATGAAGCAGTGCCTCATATGGAATGTGGATAACTAGATTTTCCATTACGTCAAAAAATCTAGGAGGAAAAATTTTCTCCAAATTGCGTATCAAGATCGAGACATTCTCATCAAGTTGTCTAATGACGTCTACAGTTAAGGTGCATGCGCTAAGATCTATTAAAAAGCTATGATGCCTACAAATTAATAATATATATGCAAGCCAACGTAAGAAATATTTTCACAACAATAAGTAATATAACTTCAATTATATATTTGTTACGTATCTGCCAGTGTTTCATGAACATTTTTTGGAAGCAACTCTGCAAATGCAAAGGGAAAAAATCATTGCATAAACACATGAAAATCATGACTCTTCATCCCTGTAAACTTTTGTCCTTGCTGATCAACACATCTAGATAGATTTGAAACATATCCATCAGAAAACTTCACATCGGAAGCCACACACTTGAACAAAGCCGCTTTTGCTGCTGGCAATCTGAATATGGGAACCGAAATTTTCTCATCGTTTTTAATATGCAGCTCAATCCTATAACATAATGCAGGCAAATCCAACCTAGATTTCTTGTTATCTTTTGTCTTCTTGGGGACGTTCAACAAAGTATTGACGATGTTGTCAAAGAAATTCTTTTCTATATGCATCACATCAAGATTGTGGCGCAGAAGTAGATTTTTCCAATATGGAAATTCCCAAAATATACTTTTCTTGTGCCAATTATGCTGTGTCCCGTAACCATCACGCATATTTGCAAGAGTATGCCAATTACCCCCTTTCGTGACTGTGTATAGTCCACCATAGTAATCAATATCATTCTCGATTTCTTCTCCAGATAAATATGGTGGAGCGGTCTCCCGTACAACCCTTTTTGCCCAAAAAAGTTTCTTGTTCCTTCGGTACGGCTGGTTAATGGGAAGAAATCTCCAATGACAATCAAACCATGACGTCTTCGTACCATTCTTCAGCTGAAATGCGTCTGTGCTTCCCATACAATAAGGACAAGCTAGCCCCGATGCGTCGTTCAACCTGACAACATCCCTTATGCAGGAAAGTCACTAATGGTCCACAAAAGAACTGCTCGAATTGTAAAGTTTATTCTTGTTGAACAATCATATGTTTGCATGTCTGTTGACCATAATTCCTTCACGTCTTCTATCAAAGGCTGTAGAAAAACATCGAGGGACCTCTTCGGATGCTTAGGACCAGGTATCAATATACTCATGAAAAGCATTTCCTTTTCCATACACATCTCTGGTGGAAGGTTGTATGGCGTCAAGAAGACTGGCCAAAGCGAGTATTTTCTTCCCGACATTCCAAATGGACTAAAGCCATTTTCGCAGAGCCCAAGATAAACATTGCGGGGGTTGGTTGCAAGATCAGGGTACACCGAATTCAAGTGTTTCCATGCTTTTTCATCAGAGGGATAATTGATCTCACCTTCTTTCTGAGTATGTTCCGCATGCCATCTCATTGATGCTGCCGTCTTCTCAGATTGATATAATATGTTCAATCTATCCTTAATTGGTAAGTACCACATCCGCTGGTACGGCACCCTATTCTGTCCACGTCCTTGCAGTTTATATCGTGGCTTCTTGCAAAATTTACACTCTAACAGTTCTGCATTGGCTCCCTCGTGTATCATACAATTGTCTATACACACATTAATCATCTCCAAAGGTAAGCCAAGACTATGAACCAATTTTTGAATCTCATAATAAGATTCAGCACCCAAATTTTCTTCATGCAAATACTCTTTAAACAACTCGGCCCATGCATCCATACAAACTTCAGGTAAGTTATGATCAGTTTTGATATTCATCATCCTAGCTGCCAATGATAATTTAGAAAGACCTTCTCTACAACCTTCATAAATAGGCTCGTTAGCCGCTGCTAGCATTTCATAAAATCTTATTGCATCCAAGTTAGGCCCCTCTAGATGTTTTACCCCCTTTATTAGTGATGTTGTTTCACGAAATGCATTTGTAACCATATCATGCATCCTATCATGATCTACCATATTATCCTCTTGGTGGTAACTTTCAGAAGACACATGTGGTTCTCTGTTACGAACATTTACAACATGATTACTAGTACTAGCTTCATTCCTATTATCACTTTCTCTGTGGTTAAACCAGATATAGTAATGTGGAGTAAATCCTCTATTTACTATATGTTTCCAGACCGTTTCACTAGCAACAAACTTCGTATTGTTGTATTTACGACAGGGCCTGAACGTTTACATGTTTCCCGTGTGAGAGACGTTTTTCTGGCCTGGTACATGAATATCTCTGCTCCGTTGAGAAATTCGTTTGTTATTCTTCCCGTTGAATCTTTATGCATACATCCAACTCTGAAGCTCATAGATATTTCTCGATTTTTTTTCACTTTTTTCGTTTTTTTGGTGCATCTTAAGAATGAGGGAGAAGATCATATTTATAAGGAAAATATCAATTTTGGTAAGTACCTAGATTACAACGAGTTTACGTTTTGTTATAACAAAACTACCAATGTACAACTACAACAGTCGTAATTTGGTTGTCAATTGGATGCAAGGTAGTAGATGTAAGTTAGACGTAATTTGGTTGTCAATTGGATGCCAGGTTGTAGATGTAAGTTAGTCGTAACATTACGACTAGCTTACGATTAAATCCAAATTTGGTCGTAAAGCAGATGTAAAGTGACGTCTACTTTACGACTAAAGATTTTAGTAGTAAAGTTACGACCAGATGACGTCAAAATGTTTTTTAGTCGTAAGTTAGTCGTAATAGCAACGTAAATTTATGATTTCACATTTATCGTCGTAATTTGTAATCGTTATGGTCACGTTTTCTTGTAGTGTCAATTTATTTAGATATAATTAATGATGTGATGTATTGTTAAGTTAATTCAATTAATTGAATGACTGAAAGGACACAATACTTCTTTTTATATTGTTATATATGTTTCCAAACAATTTTTATTTATATAATTATTCATGTTTTTAAATAGTCTTCAAATGTACTTCAGTTTTAATAATATAAATAACAAAGCAAGATCACACAACCAAAAATATTTATAATCAGTTTATTTAAACAGAAAATAAAAACAATTTGATAACCGTAATACAAATTTTCAAGATTTTAATTTTTGAATAAAGATACAAGAAACTTAACAATGAAACTGTCTCAACATAGAAAACAGTGTACCATGAAAAAACTTTTCTCAATATATTTGCGAGCTGATTCCCTCTTAAAATATGAAATATTGTAATATTTTCAGTTTTTATTAAAACATATATTTAATATCTATAACACTAGAAAACAAGATTATAAATAACAAATAAATCAAACCAAAATATCATTTTTTTATTTCTCAGAGTAATGTTTTTTTTAATAATTTTCATTTATATTATAAGTAATTATTTAACATATCATTAATTGAGTTTAGTTATAAAATGATTATAAATAAATGACATACTTATTTATGATCAATTTTCGTACCTATCTATATAATCCTATTTGGATTATGTTTTATAATCTTACTGTCAAAAACTGTTAATGAAAGTTAATTCAAATTTTGATTCTCAAACGAAAACAGTTATTCGTTGATGAATTTTTTCATGTTTTCTATTTATAATAAAGATATTAAAATGAAAATTTATATAATTTCTATAAATGTATTACAAATTTCTTTATACATTTATTGAAAAATAAGTTTCGCTGAAGAATGCTATGATCGAAAATGTTGCTACATCAATGGAGTCTTAAAAAATACATCTAGCGTTAATTTTATTTTTTATGAGAATAAAAGATATATATATTAATATTTTACAAAAAAATACAAGTTATGGACGGTATTATTATGAAACATAATAAAATTTGAACTATATGATTATTTAGGAAAAGACATCGTTATCGTAAATAATTATAAAATTTCTTGACAATTATTTAATAAATAATTACTAAGCCAATAACATGTTACATAACTATTCTAGAATGCAAATAAATTTCATAAATATTATTTTTATGGAAATACATAAAATTGTATTTTATGTATTCAATATTCATATTTATGAAATGTTATAGCTACTACATAATTTATTCTAAAAGTCAACATCCGATTTTTTAAAAAAATATTTATTTATATATTTTTCAAAAAACCATCAACTTTAAAAGCTATTTAGGTCTATTGTTAGTCAACTATAAGTGTTGATTAACGATAGGAATAAAATAGTATGTCAACGAAATTTTATAATTAAAATTGCATATCAACAAAAGTTGAGTGTTTTTCTTTTTTCGGTTTACTAAAAACTTGGTTATGTATTTCAACCAAATTTGAAAATTGATAACTTAAATGACATTTTTCCGTTAAAGATCCTTAAGCAATTGTTGCATGTATATAATTTCACAAATACTCGATGTTAAACTCATGCATTATTGTTAGGTTTTTGCGAGCTCCATGCGACAATAAAGACTCCCAAATCGATATCTCCATCGAGATTCAGTTTCCTTTATGATTGAAATGCTCATTGACGTTATCAATCATTGTTGTGCACTCAAAAAGCATATTGCGACTGTGTAAAAAAAAATGGTCAAATATCGAAGCATTTTATAATAAGTGAAAAATCTATAGCTTTAATTGTACCACTTTTCAAATTTATGGGTCCCTTTTTGTGCGGCTACTTTCAAATATACTCATTCTCCAACGTGGAATACTACTTCATGTTTATTCTGATATCATACTTCTTCTGTCTTTCTTGGGCATTCTTAATATTCTCCCTGGCATTATTCTTTCTTATGCTTCAGCCCAGCACAGTGATGTACGACAAGGTCGTCCACATAGTGCCTCATATGGGACATTCCAATATTTACATGGTAACTGTTGTTATAAGAATTTTCTACTGAAGGCAAGTATTTTTTCCCATGTGCCCGACCAATCCAAAACACACATTCTTAGCATATCTTCCAAGGTTCTGATAGTTCGCTCAGTTTGCCCATTAGTTTCATGGTGAGATGTCGTACTCTTATGAAGATCAGTCCCCAATACTTGCTAGAAAGCTCTCTAGAATTGAGCCGTAAATTTGGGGTCATGATCATATATTATTTTGTCAGGAACTTCGTTTAATCGTACTATTCTCCTTTAAATAAAGTTATGCAAATACTTCCACCTTGTCAATAATTCTAAAGGGTAAATAGTGAGATGTCTTAGTTAGTCGTCTACCACAACCCATATAGTATCATTCCCCTTTTCTAGTGTTTGAGGTAGTTCCATTATAAAATCCATAGCCAATACCTCCCACTTCCATTTTGAGATTAGTAGATTTTGCAATAATTCTCCCGGTTTGATTCTTGGCCAGTGATAGTATCAACATATATCTCGTTACATCTTGGTGCTTCCATGATGAATATTGAGTATTGAGTGGTGTGCAGTTCTCATGATTTATTCTCGTAACTCTTTTTCTTGCTGGTACTACTATCCTACATTCATTAGGAGATTCTTCAACCAAATGATAATCGCCATCATTTCTCCCACCTGATTCTTCGAGTTCTTCAATGACTGAATCAATGCATTTACAGTCTCCGCCCATTATAATTAACCATGTGGCGTTTAATGAGTTGGGACCACTGTTGGAGCAGGATTTATTACATAAATTCGACTCAGAAAAGATTCAGTCATAACAGATTGAACTGAAAATGAAGATACAATTCAATGGAGAGGTGCATTTATTCCAGTCTAAAAGGCTATCTTGCACCATGAAATAGCGAGCTTCGAGTCTACAAATAACTACTACGACCGATTCACTTCGTGATCAGTCGGTTAAACAATAGATCGAGATCTCTTGAGCAAGTCACAACACGTGCGGCTCAGATATGTGGAGTGGTTGAAGCAAGCTGATCTATAAAAGATAAAGCCAAAATCATTATACACCATATGCCATTACACTTACCTACTCGAAATCTAGATTACTCTATCTCTAAAATGTAAAATGAATTTTCATAAACATTTTCATAAGGTATTTATTCGATGTGTTAGTAAGAACCATAATCCTAACTTCTAAGATGACTTTGAGATCTATCAATCATAATCCATACGATAGTCATATCTATCTATAAGACTACAAAGTAACTATAATATGTCAAGCCTAACGTAGTGACAGGCCGTCAAGTTGATGTTGCGCTACATCAAATGAGTATTTTTTTATGATCAAAACAAAAACAGACTCAAAAAGACTCTGCTATCCACTCTGGTGACTCAACATCCATATGGACGACAAAAGACTGTTGCTGCCTAACACTACGTGCAAGGCTGTCCGCCTGTAGATTCGCCGTTCTTGGTACATGAATGAGCTCTGAGTGGCTTAAACTGCCTTTGAGGTACTTGATATCTTCTAGATATGTTGCAAAGGCTGGCCATTCCTCCGGTTGAGACACCATCTTAACCAGTTGTAAGCAATCCGTAGCAAAAGTAACATGGTATTGGTGTAAGTTCCTCATACTTTCCATTGCCCAAATAAGAGCTTCAATCTCCGTATGGAGATGGGAGAGACTGGCTCTAGTGTTCCTTGCTCCCATTAAGCCCGTAAAACCCTCTAGAGTACTGTACCACCCTTGTCCTGAATAATAATCATTCTCTATCCAAGATCCATCCGTGAAACACCATCTTCCTGGAATTATGGGTATAGAGGAAACCCTTCCATCCCTATATTGTGGAACAATTGGAGATATTGCAGCATGAGCTTCTTTCCAGAGGATCGATTCGGTCTCTGCCAAATTAAGAGTTACTTGAGGATCCACGTCCAAATTACTAAAGCATTTGTTATTTCTAGCTTTCCAGATATACCATAAAATCCATGCAAATTGATGATCCTCCAGAGGAGGTGACACTCTCGAAAAAAGATAATCCATATTGGTAAAGAGTGCTCCAGTAGGGAAAATCTCAGGATTCGATGGTATCTGAGACAATGCCCACACTTGTACCGCGGGAGGACACTCAAACAATACATGATTGACTGATTCCTCCTCTGCTCCACATCTTGCACATCGTATGTCCCCTTGGATTCCACGTGTACGAAGATTTTTCTTAACCGATATACATCCTGATAGAATTTGCCAAAGGAGGTGTCTTAATTTTGGAGAACATCGAATTTTCCAACAATGAGCCTTCAACGCGTCAACTGTGGGACCAAAGAATGAATATTTTATTCCATTGTCTAGATAAGTACGTTCCACCTGGTACCCCGACTTCATTGTGTACCTTCCATTCTTTGTGAAGTGCCAACCGTCCCTGTCCAGAAGTTGTATCCTACTTAAAGGAATACTTTCTATAATCCCCACATCCTCATGGGCAACCAAGTCTCGCAATAACTGAGAATTTCAAGTTCGGGAATTTCCATTAATAAGAGTATCCACCAGAACTGAGCCACTGCACTCGTTAGCTTCTTAGTTGTAACCTTTGTCAAACGAAAACATGACATTACATGATTTGGTAGTGCCGTTATCACTGATTTGATAATGACTTCCTTACCACCCTTTGTAAGGAACTTAAAAGTCCATCCGTTAACTCTATTGCTGAGACGATCCTGGATAAATCCAAAGACCAGAGTTTTCGAGCCTCCCAAGCTTTCTAGGATTCCCAGATAGGATCCCATACCTCCCATATTCTGTATATCCAAAATATCCAAGAGTTCTTGTCTTATGGTTTCACCAACCTTGTGGCCAAACTGAATAGATGACTTCTGAAAATTGATCAACTGTCCTGACACTATCTCATAATCCTTTAAGATCCTTAGAATGGTTTGACACTCATTCACATTTGCCCGACAAAAGAATAGACTATCATCTGCAAAACGCAGGTGAGATATTGGAGGACATGCCTGTGCCACCTTAATTCCTGTCAGAAGTTTGTCTCCTTCCGCTTTTTTAATATTCGCTATTAGTGCCTCTTTACACATAATAAATAAAAAGGGAGAAAGAGGATCGCCTTGTCTCAACCCTCTTTGTGGTACAATATACCCTTTGGGTTGGCCATTTAACAAAACACGATAACGAACCAATGAAATACACTCCATCATTAACTTAATCCAATGCTTATCAAAGCCCTTACAATCAAGTAAAGCCTGAATAAAGGGCCACTCAATTCGATCATATGCTTTACTCATATCCGTCTTAATTGCCATGAACTTAGTTTGGCAGGCCTTGTTCGCTCTTAACCCATGAAACATCTCTTGCGCAATAAGGTTATTATCCGAGATCAACCGCCCTGCCACAAAAGCTGATTGTGTCTCTGAGATAAGTGAGGGCAGACAGGTCTTTAGTCTTTGACATAGTACTTTCGAGATGATTTTGTATCCCACATTGCACAAACTAATAGGCCTTAGTTCTGTCATCCTTGTTGGCATATCCTTCTTAGGGATTAAGCAGATATTTGTAATATTCAGCTGTGCGTCCATCTTACCCGAAGATAAAAAACCATTGACCAAATCTAGTATATCCTTCTTGATTAGTGGCCAGGAATGTTGAAAAAAGAGTCCTGTCAGTCCATCCGGTCCCGAGGCTTTTCCTGGGTGCATCATAAATAATGCTTGTTTGACCTCGTCCTTCGTAGTTGGACGTAGTAATCTTTGATTCACCTGAGCAGAAATGCTTGGTGTGACTACATTCAGAAACGCCTCAAACTCATCAGGTTGGGTAGATTTAAATAAATCTTGGAAGTAATCCACTGCCACTTTTTCTACGTCATCCTCCTCTGTGACCCACGTTCCTACCTCAGCATATAGTCCTACAATTCGATTTCGTGCCCGACGTTGTTTTGTAAGAGCGTGATAAAACTTAGTATTAAGATCGCCTGTTGTGTGCCACATTGTTCTACTCTTTTGATACCAATATTCCTCCTCATCCCTATAAGTCTCGTGTAATTTCTTTGTGGCTGTTAGGATTTCCTCCTGCGTTCTATTATCATTCATTTGAACTTCTTCCAGGGCTCGCTGAAGTGCATCAATTTTTGCCTTCCCATAGGGAGGGTTATTCTTTTGCCAAAGAGCAATCTCGTGCCGACAATTCCTGAATTTCGACCCAAAACCCCCTGAATTTCCCAAAACCTGCTTCTCCCATCCACGAGCAACGGATTCCTTGAAACCCTCCTGCCCGATCCATTTCTTATCATCCATCGTGGCCACTAAAGGCCTATGATCTGAGCATATCAGTCCTAAGTATTCTGTCCACGAACATGGAAAAAGGGTGTGCCACTCTTCATTAGCTAAAGCCCGATCTAGTCTACATTTGACCATCTCCTTACCTCTCCTTCCTTGCCAATACATTTTATTTCCACAAGCCGGAAACTCCAAGAGACCACTGTTCCGAATCATATTATTAAAAGGCACAAAGGAGGTTGCACTCCTCAAAGAACCTCCTTGTTTCTCATGGTTACCCATAATCTCATTCATATCTCCTATTAGGAACCATGGTTCCATTCTTAGAAGCCCAAACCTTGTCAATCTTTCCCATACTTGATCTGTCAGCTGCTGAACCGGGTCGCCGTAAACAAATGTTAAAAAAAAACTTTTTTTCCCTAATGTCATAGCTTCCACATCAATCATGCAATTATTGGAAAAAAGGACTTGTGTTTGAGAATTGTTGTTATAGAAAAGAGCTAATCCCCCACTCGTCCCCTGAGGATCCACCGTTACCAACCTGTCATACCCAAAATGAAGTTGAAACCCTTGTACAAAACCCAAATCTTGTTTAGTTTTAGATAAAAATAAAAAGTCGGGTCTATGCTTGTGCCATATTTCCTTAAGGTACCATATTGTCGCCTTACTACCCATACCTCTACAATTCCAGCTTAGAATCTTCATAAAAATTTAATTTAATATCCAGAGGAGCATGACTTCTGTATATACCACTGCCCTTATAATTCCCAGTTGATTTTGCCTTATCAAACCTCGTACCCGCAAAAAAAATGGCCATTAGAGCCTTAGTTACCGCCCAACCTTTACACTGATATGCCGCATAATTTGACAACCTCCCTAACCTGAAAATTATCCAAAAATCCTTCCACACCCCCTGAGACATAACACTGTCCAGCGAGTAATTGTGATTAAATGGATCGCCATCAACCTTCCAGTATCCCATCCAATTCAGACAAGCCCAGTTACGTGCCCATAAAAACACCAAAGCCGCGAATCCCATCTGCATTGAACGTGAAACAACGTTGCCTCTGTCAATTATAATATTGTTCATAGCCGTCTGCCACTAAGAATGATAAAAAGAACGAGGCTTAATGGACCCCTCCATCCTTCCGCCAAGCCATATCGGCTCATGCGCATATAACTTCCGACAAAAAACAAATTCCTGCTGTCCATTATTTTTAGGACTGATTACTCCACCCCACATCGAGTCACAACCCAAATTACATTTCTTCAGCCAATAAATCACAATACTCGTCAAGACCAGAAGATAAAATTTATTTCTTTGAAAAGTGTAACACTCAACAAGATAAATGAAATAAGTAGATCTTGAAATAAAGAAAGGAAAAGGAAACTGAGAATCAAACCACCATAACCAACAAACGTGCTCAAAGGGCTTATTGGAACAAAAACAACAAGAAAACCATAATGCAGTACTCCTCCCTGAGTATCTTCCTTCTTCCCTAAGATATCTTGATCCATATAAATCAGATACTTGGAAGGGGCGGTTTTGGGTTTGATGTGCCCTTCTCGTCGCCCTGTTTGGAACCATCTCCAAGTCGATTACCCACTTTGGATGTAAGCCGTTTATGAGGGGAAATAAGCGATTGTACCATCCTCATCCTGGAGGTACCTCCAGTGACTATGGCCGGCCTAAACAACCTCTTGCGAGCTCCCTGTTTCTTTCCTTGATCCACAACATTACCCATTCATCCTCCCTTATCCTCCTTCCCCATTTCTTCCTCTGGTAAATCAACTTCAGCCTCCATGTCTCGATCATTCTATGTCGCCTCCGCCTCTACCCCAATCAAATTACTACACTCCTCACCCTCAATATTACCAGTGATAGGACCCGCAGAATTTTCTTTATCCAATTCCATCTCATTCTCCTTAGACTCCTCCTATGTGTCCATAAGTTCGTCAAGAAATTTTGAAGATGGTACAGGGGGCAAAACTGATTCCTCCTGATGAGGTACCTCTAATCCTGCATCTTGAATCTCACCCTCCTCCTCAATATCCTCTCTACCTTCTTGTCTAGAGATTCCTTCTATTCTCATCTCCCCCATATGCCTACCCCTACTCTCCGAATAAAGGCCCTGAGAGCCTTCTTTACGTTTGTACCTGGTCTGTGTATCTTCTTCCCCTCTACGAGGGTATTTCTTATGTGAGCTAGTCCACTTACTTTCTCTCCCACCCACCTTCATCCATCTAACTTCAGTGTCCACATACATCTTCCCTTTCCCCTTACTCTGATGCTCTCGATTCTCCCTCTCATTATGGACCTGATTCCCATTAATAACTACTCCTTTGTAGCTTCTGGCTCTATCCTCCTCCCTTACACCAGCAAGTCGATCTCCCATAAAATGCCGAGCATCCTTTTTCTTTTCAGGAGTATGCTTCCTGAGAGGACACTTAGCTTCCTCGTGGGCCAAACTGAAACAATAATGACAATAGCCGAATAGCTTTTCATACCAGAGGGTGACTGGCACTTCCCCTCCCTCATGGAATTCCCAACCCGTAAAATCCAGTGTAGTCTCAAAAACTAACTCCCTGAGCCCATCCACCGCCACTTTAATCTTACCGTAATCTAAGTCAACTTCCACCGTCTGGCCAATGGCATCTCCTATACTCTCAAAGGTAGGAACTGCCCAGTATTCCAATGGTACACCGAGCACTCGTATCCAGAATGGTATGGTTGATGGGTAAGTCTGAGCCATACCTGGTTGCCACCGGGCCATCGCGATCATCCAGTAGTCAAAATGAAACGGCTGCAGCTGGAGGACCGTGTCAATGGCTTCATCCAACTCAAAATCGAATTGAAACTTCCCTAGTCCAAGATCCGCTCCAGCCACCCGATCCTCCATCTTCCAAATTTAGGGAGCATAACAATCAATGCCTTGATGTCCTGCTTCTCCGGGTTCATACAACGTCCCACCAGTGTCTTTGCATAACTCTGAATGAGCGCCGAGTTATCAAAATGGGGTACGGAAATCTTCATTCTCTTCCTAGTACCCGCACCCATCTTCGTGTTTCCATGAGCATTAATCAAGCTGCTCTGTGTCACTAGACCCAAAATAGAAACCGCTCGGTTAAGATTGACGTTGAAATGTATTAAACAGAGCAAAGAGAATATATGACCCTGAGCAAAACCCCAGTCTCCTTATAAAGTATCCCGAAATCACTTTCTACACGCCATATCATTCTCACATTAATCCCGTATCAGATAAAATGATACGCAACCACGATTCTCCAAAATCAATCAAGGGATAATCTTTGCCAAAGACATTCCCAAAAATCCAGGTGTATCTTCTACCTTTCCAAAAACCAATAATCAAAAGATTTGACTTGACTCTTTCCTCTCCCTGAACTACCCAAAGAGATATTCGCAGTAGGAGAATAAAGGTCCTACCTTTGATTATCATCTTACTGAGGATGATTAACCAGATCCTTTCCGGATTCTCGAGATGAGCCCTTGCACTTCGAATCCCATCCCTTCCCTTAATCGGACCAGATGTTCTACAACCCGTATCCTGGTGATTCTCCAGATCTCTGCCTTGATCCCATAACCCCCTACCTATCCTTCCAGTGAGATCCCCTCCTTCAATTCCAATCTCCCCGATTAAATCCCTTAACCCCCGCCAAACCATGAAACCCTAGATCGCTCTTGGTGTCGCCGTCGCCATCACTCTCTTTTTTCTCTTTCCTCTACAATCTCTCTTACATCACACGATTTAAAGCATAAGATATTGAAGCCATTAACTAGAAATTGGTAAAGGATCGAGCAACATCATTTTTGTTTAATCGATCGGGAAAATGGGAAAGCCATGTATACTCTTTATGCTTTGACTCCAATATCTCCACCACTTTGAGATGATCTTAGTCCTCTCTTACTATTGGTTTGCATTTATTAGTTGAAGTGTTTTAGACTTTTAATTATTATTTATATTTTTATTATATGACAGCAACATTTTGCGTGTTTTTATTAAAATACTTATTAGGAATTTTAACATTCTTATAAGTTTCTTATTAATCAGAATCCCCTTTTATATTATTTAAAAAGCCATTTAAGTGACTTTTGTTTAAGTGCCGATCATTGGTGAAGCCATAAGAAAATTGTTATAATTTGATTGGTCGATGACTTAAATTTTTAGTTATTCAATTTTTATCTAAAAGAAAAATTAAGTCTATAACTAATTAAAATCAATTACCAAGTAATCTAAATGATATTAAAATAATAATTTATAGTAACTAATTGTCAAAATTATAGCAAAAATAATAATATTTTGATCAGTTCTCTTTTATTTTTAAACTATATAAACTAATGAATAGAATTTTTTTTACAGAAATCGTTACAATCATTTTAAATTCTTATATAAAGAATTATATTCATATACAATTATTATAATAATAATTACTGTATTATATGCCATATATGCCTTATAAATAATTTTAAAGATTTAAAAACATTTATAAATCATGGCTTACAAAGTCATTTGATCATAATTTTAAATTATTCATAAAGAATTTATAAATTATGTATAAAATATAAATAATATACCCCCCCCCATTCCATTTTAAGTGTCATTTTAGATTTATAAACATAGATTATGAAAATATTTATTTTTTGTATTCTTGCCCATACAAGTAACCATATTGCAACCAATCAAAATATAAATTGTAGAATAAATTTAATTAATTATGCATTGAAGTGCTAGAACGACACTGATTTTGTAGCGAACTTTTTTCTCTACAACGATACTTAATATAAAATGTAGGTAGTACTAAACAAGAAGTCACTTAAGTGAGTTTTGCTTACGTGTCGATGATTAGTGACTTTTATTTTTATTTTTATTTTCTACAAATAAAAAGTAAGTATATGAAATAATTAACTTCACATTCTAAATAATATAAATGGTATTACAAATAAAAATTTATGATAACTATTTTTCAATATATAGAAAGAGTAATAATGTTTTATAAATTATTTTTATATTTATAAATTACACAATATTATGCCAAAAATTTTGTATATAAATCAATATAATAATTTTTATTTTACATAAAGAATTAGATTCATATATAAGTAGATTATAACCATTAATATCTTATAAAGTTCATAAATACTTTAAAAATCCTTTTATAATTTTCTTAAGAAAATTACAAAATTATTTATCTTGGCTTCGAAAATTATTTATCAGAATTTTAGTGTTATTCATAAGAGCATATTTTATAAGAGAAAAAATAAATTTGGAGAATACTGAGAAATTTGCAATAGAAAATGTTATGTTGTTAATTGAAAAAATAATTAAAATATTTTGATAATTACATATCAATAAAAATGTTCATATCGTAATATACGCATCAAAATATATACGTTAGTCTTCCCATATATAATCTTTAAAGATTGGACGAATTATATTAAACCGAACATATAAGAACTTTGCAATTATAAAATGTTTAGAATATAAGTTAAAGAGACCATAATATAGTAAATAAGGTAATGTGATGATTGAAAATATATTCTATGATGAGTGAAAATAGATTCTACAATTAGGATTGTTAGCTTATTTGTTGTTTGGTTGATAAATCAAAATTCCTACTAGGTTGTTAGATGCATATTACATGCTGCATAAGAACGATAATACTTTAAAAAATTAATTGATTGCCTTGTGTCGATGTGAGAGAGTGATTGATTTTTTTTGTGATTCATGTGATGGTTGTTTTGTAAAAGAATTGTATTAGTGGGCTAATAGATGCACGTAATGAACTAAACAAACATTAGATTTAGTGGAGATGTGATGCCGAGTTTGGGCATAAGTTAATATGGTGGCAATGGGTGGACATGCAGAGGGAGCCTAATGAGACATATGAAGGTATTCACTATAGATCATTGACGGGTGGATTAGGTCCACCGGGTGGGGGTGTGGTTGTATTCAGTGAGTTGAGTTGTGGAATGTGATGTTGAGTGTTTGGTGGTGTGGTGAACTATGTGTGTGTTATCGTATTGAGTTCTTCCTAAAATTGAATTTTGTTGATATGTTGTATGCTGCTAGTCAATCTTCGTTCTACATCGAGCCATATAGCTACTCATGCGGGAAGGTTGGTCTAAGGAGTGAAATAAGAAGAGGTCGAAGAAGATGCACATTATGTGTTGAAAAAGTTAATATGACAATTGCATAAATTATTCCGCCAACATTTTTATTACTAAATGCTCATCAGTTATTTTTACATCAATTTATGGAAACTTTACGTCTCAGAATTAATTTGCATAAAAATTAAAAGAGATGAAAGATAACATAATCTGATGATTATAATGTGAAAATAAAGAAAGCACAATGAGAGAAATAGAAACATGTCGAAGAAGATGCATAATATGTGTTAGAAAAGTTAATGTGATAATTGCATACATAATTTCAACGATATTTATTATTCCAAATACGTATTAGTTATTTTGCATCAAATGTATGAAACTTTGCAACTGAAAGTAATTTGCATCAAAATCAAATGAGGCGATAGATAAGATAATGTGATGATTATAAAGTGCTTTAAAATAGATTTTTTTGGTTCACTGGTCATCATTTTGTTAACCATTTGATCAAAATCACGTAAAACAAATATTTTTAACAACTTAAATTATTATTACTGAATTATCACTAAATCTCATGCTTTTGAAATTACAATACTAAGATTTTATATTTTCAAATGATTTGAAAGTAGAAATTATCTTGTTAGTCTTTCTAATTATTATTCAAAATATGGCATTCTATATATAATATATATTTTTTCATTATATTATTTATACTTGCAAAATTGCGTGCAACAACATAGTATTGATAAAGTGTTGCCAAATAATTATTATTCTTATTAGTAAAATTCTTTCATTAATTAACTCCAGTTTCTCATACTATCCTATTCTATTTTGATGGATTTAATTCCACATCTTTATTTCTATTCTTACTCTGACCACTAATACTGAAGAAAGTTTGAAGCCTATTAAAATTCTTGATAGGAATGAAAGTTTATTATTAATATAAAAAATTGTTTATCGCATATTATTTTTTCCCTTTGGTTATCAATTGAAGTATTTTTGAAGTTTATAATAAGAAATATTATATACAATTTACCATGTCACAAGATATATAAAATGGATGAATTACATTATCAACTGAAGCATCGGTGGTTGAACAAATCAACCACCTGAATTAAACTTGCATGAAAAACGTAAACACAACTAAATATTAATTTTTTAATCTTTTTTCTTAATTTTATAAACTATTTATGGAATTAGATTATTATAATATTTTTTTACATTTGCTATTCTATTATTCAAACAAGAAGTGGTCTCAGAGAGCAACTAACTCCAAACAGATTACAATAATAATATCAAGCCGTTCTGGCTAATGAATCAACAATCGTATTTTGAATCCGAGGAATGAACAAAACCTTGAAGGATAAAAAAATTCTTTTGAGCGACACGAACTCCTTCAACTATGTTGAAAAGCTTGGCCGTAGCTTAGGTTCTTCAATCATTGAGACATGTTTTTGTAGTTTGATCCAAAATGTTGTCAAGTTGAGAATTGTAGTATATTTTCTGTTGCCCAAATATACCCTTTCTGCTCTGAATGCAGCGAGGATATTCGTCTCCTTTAGTTTTTTTGTACCCATAAGCTCTATCTTCCTGGCATGTTTTCGAACCCCGTCCACATCCGCTATATTATGATGTATCTTTCAAAGAGCCATCCAGCATACAAATGTTTAGTAAGCATACGACTTGTGGAACTATATGTTGTGGTGGTTGTACATCTAGAGTAGATGTTGTATTAATTTCAAACCAGACTTAACATTCTCATTCTACATGTTTAATCAGATCTAAAGGATCTCTCTTGATTCCTCAGAATAATTTATCATTCTGAACTTTTCATAGGTAAAACATTATCCACAAATAAGGATATCCATCGTTCTCCACATTCTCAATATTTTTTTCCACTAGAGGAGATAGTCCAGAAATTTTAAAACACTCGAAATTGGAAAAAAAAATATTTGGACTGGAAGGCGTAGAAAACAAAGCCCATGCTTGCAAGACACTAAAAAATAGCATGACAAACAGATTCATCAGGCT
The DNA here is from genome assembly GCA_905132765.1 of Moricandia arvensis. Classification (NCBI taxonomy): domain Eukaryota; kingdom Viridiplantae; phylum Streptophyta; class Magnoliopsida; order Brassicales; family Brassicaceae; genus Moricandia; species Moricandia arvensis. The sequence continues at coordinate 29,365 of CAJHQP010001957.1, read as the reverse complement.
TCCCACACCTACGACAATGATTATAACATCACATATGACGATGTGTCAGGCTTCTTGTGACAGCCAAAAGTCTCTTTGCAATCTGTCATATAAGATGTTGCATATTCTTAGGGGCATTGATGTTCCAAACAAAGGCTTGAAGCTTATTTATACTTAATTTTGAGTATATGATTTTAGGATTTCGATTGAAGATATTCCTAGCTACCAAATATCCCGACTTTGCAGTATACTGACCACTCTTTGTATAGTTCCAACGAAATATACCTCGATGATTAGTTTGAATTTATAGCCAAACTTCAAATAAGTGGTATGTCCTCTGGGTAAACAAAATTCTCAAGAATTTCCACATTCCAGTCGTTTGGTTCATCTCGAATAAATTCACGTACTGTCATCTTGGGATGAGCTACCGGAACATTAGGCCTTGTTGGTCACGCACGAGTAGTTGAAATCCAAGGATTCCCCCAAGGTTTGACCTCATACCCAGAAAATACCCAATGTTTGAACAACGTCAATTAATGGCCTTAGAACTGTAATATGTGTCCATGCATATGAAGGATTATACGTGCAACTTACTCTCAAAGGTGAGTTAAGTCTATAATATTTTCCACGAAATACTCGAGCAATCAGAAAATCATGGAATTATACTAATCTCCATAATTTCTTTGCTAATCATATTAAATTTATGGATCATAAGAAAACCAAGACCACCCTCATCTTTTTGTATACCAACTTTATCAAATTTTGCCCAGTGAAGACCTATTTTTGATGTATTAGAGCTCTACTAGAATTGTGCAATGACACTCGCATACTTTTCACAAATATCAAGAGAAAACAAAAAATAGACGTAATATAGATTGGAAGCGGTAACGCAATAGATTTAATAAGGAGTTTTTCTTAGGTTCACCAACCAATAGAAATATGTCCCTTCATATTCAATTTTTGAGCAAAAAAAGAAACAAAATATTTGCCAAACCATATTATGTTTCTTACATAAAAAGGTAAAAGTAAACAAAAAATAGTACTAGCTGCGAAAAAAAGATTTTTTTTAATATTGTTAATGCCGTGAGAAAAACACTAAATCCTAGGATAAACCATGTACCCTTCGGTAATTTCTAAACATTAAATCATAAACAGTAAACTCTAAATGTCGTCGGCAAAACTCTAAACCCTAAACCCTAGGGTTTAGAATTTACCTAAGGGTTTAAGATTTATCCAAGTGTTTAAGGTTTATCCAAGGGTTTAAGGTTTACCTAAGGGTTCATGGTTTACCAAAGGGTTTATGGTTTAATGTTTACGGTTTAGTGTTTACAATTTAGGGTTCAGTATTTTGTTGACCGCGTTAACAATATTTAAAAAATATATTACTAGTTACTATTATATTTTATTTATTTTCACCTTTTTATTTTAAAAACATAATATAATTTGATAAATATTTTTTTGTTTTGCAAAAACTGAATAGGAAGTGGCAGATTTCCATTGGTTGGTAAATCTGTAGGTTCACCTAGGGGATGAACCCAAAAAAAAAAATCTTTAATAAAAATCTCATTTCTTACTTTTGATATAATCATCGTGCTAACCACCGATTCACTCTATACTGAAAGTTTCCTTTAAAAGAAAAAAGTTCGCATTTCGAGCTATTAATGTCTTCCAATATACCCAAATATATATCCATTTCTCCTTCATTTTTTATTCCTAAAATATCTGGTCATCTTCGTTACATTTATAATATTTAATATGATATTTATTCTATTACTATTATCTATCATAGTAAATTAAATATATGAAATGAAAATGTTTGTATTTTGAAAATGTGGATAGGAACTCAAAAACTTAGGACATACATTATTTAACTTCGGATATGCGTTTTTTCATTTATTAACCATTTTTGGCTTTTCTAGCTTCACCAAAGATCACTAATTTTTTTCTCAACTTAATTTCACATGATAAAAGCTCAAATGCTTTTTTACATTGGTAAAGCAGTAGATCTTAAAACGACATTGGATTACAAAATACATTAAAACTAATTAGTAGTTATATAGAACATGTCACTGAGGAAGCCACCATAGAAACAAGTATTCTACACCCGTTCTAAACTGAAGAAAACAGCATCACAGCCATTGAGAGAGCTTCACCACCGACTCTTACGATTTGACCTCCGCGTCTCTTTTCTTTTCCACTGTTTCTCTAAAAGCTAATACCGATTTGAGGTTCCTTTCCACCTCTACAGCGACTACCTGACCAGACCAGACTCGTTTCACCAGAGATTAAAGCAGATGAAGCTTAGCTATATTGAAGGAAGACCATTTGTTGGACCGTTATAACGCCAACTCTTCCAGAACTGATCAAAGAAATCCATCAAACCCTATCAACTCTCAATCAGATATGCTTTCCATCACGCCATAACCGGCTAAGATCTTGAAAGGCTGATTCTCTTTGAGAAAGATAAAAGCGAACATATCAAGCAGAGGTTTTTGTTTCAAATCGTCGACGGAATTGGAATAAAGCCCAAGTGGAAAGTGGATTATTTCTATCTTCAACAAAGACAAAAGTGATAACTTTAAGAACAGCTTCGTAAAGGATCGAGAAACACTTCAAACATTGCCTAAGCGAAAAACAAAATTCCGAAACCAAAAAGAGAATCCATCCAAATTATCGAACGTATATTACAAGAAAAGATAATCTCGAATGCTTTTGAAAGATAGAATTTGATAAGAGGGAAATTCGAGAGAGAAAAGTAGATAACAAGATAATAGACAAACAAATCCTTTTTTATTGTATTTTTTTACGCCCAGATCCTTTTTTCTTGTTACAAAGAAAACTGATAGATTCCATAAGGTTTACTATAGGAAGAGAAAGAACAAAGGAGGTTTGGGTGTGGCTGTTAATGGGGGAAAATCAAACGGAGGGGGAGAAGCAAACATAGGGAAATATTTGAATGAGAAGTTTGTCTAAGACTTGGAAGGAGAGAGAAGGTTTGGGGAATAAAAGAGGGAAACAGAACCTTAGTGCGAGATAGAAGGTTTGCCGTTAGATAAGTGAGCTCGTGAGTTTGAAGTTTGAATAAATATTTGGAGGAACAATTGATTTTCTTTTCATGCTTGAATGTTTTAGAAGAAAGACGATATGAGTCTTCTTTCTCGATCGTTATGAGATCGATGAATGCTTTTACTTTCGCCATGAGATTGTAATTATATTCGTTCTTCAATCTTTATAATATCTTTTACCAAGCAAACGAGTTACAGAGAGTTAGATAGATCCAAAATCTATCATTGGTGCGGTGATAAGTTCAAATACGACGATTACGATGTCGACGAGTGCTACGCCGGTTAGATCGAGTGGACTGGTTGATTATGAGGAGGTCGATGAGAAGCTGCAAGGCGAGGTTTCATTTTTGATGGGAGAATTTTCTCGTTTGAATGAAGAACAAGCGATGACGAACTCAATAGTGTCGTCAATGGAGGGTAAGATGACGGCGATGGAAGCAGCGATAACGAGTCTCGCATCATCAGTACATGCGATGATGAAGTCTGTAGGGAAGATGCCTATTCAAGAGTTCATTCAACAGTCTGATTTCTCAAATACGAACTCTCAGGTACACTCTTCTTACCAGGAACATAATCGGAATACTCCTCTGGGTTATCGAGTTGATAATTTGAATTTAGATAACCTAGATAGTATGTTGAAGAAATTGGAAATGCCTTTGTGTGATGGTACTCATGTGTTGGATTGGATTGTGGATGTGGAACATTTTTAGGGAGATATTCTGATGAAGAGAAGCTTGATCTGGTGCCCTTATGTTTGCAAGGGAAGATTAAGAAGTGGTTTACTTGGGTGATGAAGCGTGGTGATTTTCATGGTTGGGGAGATTTTAAGAAGAGAATGGTGGTGCGTTTTTGGAGTCCATTGATGAAGAGCCAAAGACACGATTGTTTGCTATCAAGCAGTTGGGAACGTAGCAGATTATGTCTCGGAATTTGAGGTGCTTTCAGCACAAGTGGTGGGGTTGGTTGATCATCACTTGGAACACATTTTCTACAATGGTTTGAATCCGGAAATGAAGGAGGTAATTCGAATGAAGAATCCACAGGGTCTTACTAACTATATCGCTGCGGTATTAAGAATAGAAACCAGTGCGTTTTGTCGCGTTTTGAGTCAGGATAGTAAGGGTTCTACTCAACGACTTAATTCGTACATGAGCAGTTCTGATTCCACATTTCAGAAGGAGAAACCCCGTGTTGATAATAGTCAGGGTAAGGAGAACACATTGGTATAAAGACCGTTTCCTCGTCCACGACAACAGTACTATGATGCGGAATTGGATACTTTGAGAAGGGATAAGCTCTGTTTTCGGTGTAAGGCTCCCTGGTCAAAGACACGTGACTTTCCTAACAAGAACTTAAGGTTGTTGACAATGATTAATGGTCTTGAGTTGGAAGTGGTAGATGTTAGGGAAGATGAGGATAAGGAGTTCTCTAGATTCCAAGAGATGTGCACACTTTCCTTTAGTTCTTTTATGGGAATCAATTCTCCTAAGACAACGAAAATGAGAGGTCTTATACATAATTAAGAAGAGATTGTGATATTGGATAGCGGTGCTTCTCATAATTTCATATCTCCTGCTGTGCTGAGTAAGCTAAGATTGAAGTTGTATGAAGATAGCAATACGGATGTTCTTTTGGGAAATGGTCTGACAGTGAGAGCTCATGGAGTATGTAGAGACGTGACATTTCAATTGGCTCAGACTGATTTCTCATCTGGTTTTATTGCATTGGAGTTGGGTAAGGTGGACGTGATATTGGGAGTCCAATGACTTGAGACGCTAGGGATGTATGAAGTGGATCGGAAGGAACAAATTCTCTCATTTTTGTATCAGGGTAAGCGAGTTACTTTGTTGGGAGACAGATCCTTACATTGTTCCAAACTCTCATTTAAATCCCTGTTACCAAGACGTCAGAGGGGTATGTCGAGTGGTGAGGTAATCCGGTTTTCTACCACACCTCCATCTATTATTCCTGAGTTGTCTATACCAGTTGCAACCTTGTTGATTCAGTATGCAGTTGTATTTGCTCATCCAGTGGGATTCCCTCCTTTTAGAGGTAAGGAGCATTCTATTACGCTAGTTTCGGGGGTGTCAGCTGTGTCAGTACGACCGTACATGTATCCACATGCTAGCAAAGTAGTGATGGAAGACATGGTGACTAAGATGCTGGCATCAGGGGTCATTTTCCCGAGTAAAAACCCTTTCTCGAGTCCTGTCTTGTTGGTAAAAAAGAAGGATGGTTCCCATCGTTTCTGTGTGGACTATAGGGCCTCAAACAAAGCCACTGTACCCGATAAGTATCCAATCCCTCTTATTGACCAGTTGCTTGATGAGTTGAATGGGGCAGCAGTGTTTTCTAAATTGGATCTTCGCTCGGGTTATCACCAGATTCGTATGATGGAAGATGACATTGCAAAGACTGCTTTTCGGACTGTGGAGGGACATTATGAGTTCTTGGTAATGCCCTTTGGGCTCACCAACACTCCTGCCACATTTCACGCTCTGATGAGTAAGATCTTCAAGCCTTTTCTGAGACATTTCGTTCTGGTTTTTTTCGATGACATTCTCGTTTATAGTGCGACTTGGTCTCAGCATGGAGCATTTATGTCAAGTGTTGGAGGTTTTGCGTAGTCAGGTACTTTTTGCTAATCAAAAGAAGTGTTCTTTTGGTGTGGATCAAGTTGATTACTTGGGCCAAATTATCTCGAAAAAGGGTGTAGCAACTGATGGAGCAAAAACTGAAGCTATGAATATGTGGCCTACACCAAATTCTGTGAAGCAACTTCGGGGATTCCTTGGCCTCACCAGTTATTATCGAAGATTTGTACGCAACTATGGGGTTTTAGCTAAGCCTTTGACTACATTATTGAAGAAATAACAGTTTCATTGGGGTCTGAGTCACAAATGGCTTTTAATAAACTCAAGTCTGCGAAGATTTATGCCCTGATGCATGCCTTACCTGACGTTCAAAAGAGATTTGTTGTAGAGTCTGATGCTTTGGGGTTCGGCCTTGGTGCAGTTTTGATGCAAGACAAAAATCGCATTTGACTTTTTTAGTCACACATTGACCCCATGAGAGCAACTGAAGCCTTCATACGAGCATGAGTTGATGGCTATTGTGATGGTTGTGCGTAAATGGAAGCATTACCTCATGGGGAGGAAATTTCAAGTTCATGCAGACCAACGCAGCTTGAAGTATATGCTTGAGCAGAAGGAGGTCAACCTTGAGTATCAGGGTTGGCTTACGCGGTTATTGGGATTTGATTTTGAGATTTTCTATAAACCTGGTTGCGAAAACAAAACGGCTGACGGGCTCTCTAGAAGTATGTATGTGTCCGTTTTATTGCTGGCTTTGACTGTTCCTACATCATTGCAATGGGAGGACTTGTTCAAGGAAATTGCAGAAGACAAGGGCATACAGTTATTATTTGCTCTGATACACGAGGGTACCTTGAAGTCTACACGATATACAGTGGTGGAGGGCCGACTGTGGTACAAGCAGCGTCTGGTCATTTCTAAGACGTCTGCATTTATTCCTTTGATCCTCGCTAAGTCTCATGATAGAAAATATGGTGGTCACTCGGGAGTTCTCAAGACGGTGAAACGAGTACAGTGTTCTTTTCATTGGGAGGGGAAGTATAAGATAATTCATGATTATGTTGCAGATTGTGTGATTTGTCAAATTCACAAACATTCAACTTTGGCTCCAGAAGGGTTGTTGCAACCACTGCCAATCCCTGTCCGTGTATGGGAGGACATTAATATGGACTTCATCGAGGCTTTACCAACCTCCAATGGAGTGAATGTGATTTTGGTAGTGATTGATCGTCTTAGTAAATATGCACATTTCTTTGGGTTGAAGCATCATTTCTCTTCTCTGGATGTTGCATCTCATTTTGTGAGTGAGATTGTACATTTACATGTCTTTCCCAAGAGTATAGTCTCTGACAAAGACCGTATCTTCCGTATCACTTTTTGGAGGGATGTTTTAAGCTTGCTGGTACTCAACTTTAGTTTAGCACATCTTTCCATCCCCAGACGGATGGGAAATCCGAGGTGTTGAATCGTTGCCTTGAAACGTATTTAAGATGTTTTTCTTCTTCTCATGCAAGGACTTGGCATAAGTATTTGGCTTGGGCAGAGTTGACGTATAATACCACCTATCATAAATCACTGAAGACGAGTCCTTTTCAGGTGGTGTATGGTCGAGAGCCTCCCTCTATTCTTTGTTTTGAATGTGGTTCCACGAAGAATATTGAACTGGAAAAATCCTTGATGGAGAGAGATATGAAGCTAGACCAATTGAAGAAGAATCTGTTGTATGCTCAACAAATAATTAAGGAACAGGCGGATAAACACGGGAGGGATGTGGAGTTTGCTGTGGGAGATTCAGTATTTTTAAAGCTTAAGCCTTATAGGCAACAGACAGCCACATGTTCTGCCAGAAGCTTGCAGAAAAATTTTATGGACCATATCAGGTGTTGGAGAGGATTGGTCCGACGGCTTATAAGCTTAAACTTCCGGAGGCATCGAAGATTCACCATGTGTTTCACGTCTCTCAACTTAAGAAGGCATTAGGCGTCCATGACCAGTGTCAAACTGTTCCTCCTTTATGTATTACGAATTTTGATAGGTGTTGGAGCCCGAGGATGTGTTGGAGAAACGTTATAATGAAACCAGAGGTTTGGAGCTGTTCGTGAAATGGATTGATAAGCCGAGTTTGGAGAATTCATGGATGTCATCTAAGGAGTTTGTATCGAGGTTTCCATATTGTAAGCTTGAGGGCAAGCTTAATTTGGTTGGGGGAGTATTCATAGATTCCATAAGGTTTACTATCGGAAGAGGAAAAACAAAGGAGGTTTGGGTGTGGCTGTTAACGGGGGAGAAGCAAATGGAGGGAAAGATTTGAATGAGAATTTTGTCGAAAACTTGGAAAGAGAGAGAAGGTTTGGGGAATACAAGAGGTAAACGAAACCTTAGTGTGAGACAGAAGGTTTGAAGTTAGATTAGTGAGCTCGTGAGTTTGAAGTTTGAATAAATATTTGGAGGAACAATTGATTTTCTTTTCATGATTGAATGTTGTAGAAGAAAGACGATATGAGTCTTGTCTCTCGATCGTTATGAGATTGATGAATGCTTTTACTTTCGCCATGAGATTGTAATTGTATTCGTACTTCAAACTTTATAATACCTTTTACTAAGCAAAGGAGTTACAGAGAGTTAGAGAGATCCAAAATCTATCAGAAACACATACATTAAAAATAAGCGAGATATTTAATATAATAATTAAGACTAATTTTACATTCGATATGACTGATCAAAATAGTACGGAGAAATGCAGACCCAGGTTAAACATTAAACATTAACACACGCAAGAAACTAGTTAGACAAGCACACATAAGACACTTGAAAGTTAAAACCTGATTAGTTCTTATTAATAAGAAGCATTTCTTGGGTCTTCTTCACCTTTTCACTCTCTCCTTTGATCTTCTCATCAATGCTAATTGTTTCTTCCATGTCGGCACTAACCTGTGAAACCAATTCTCTTATTTGTGAGGAACAAACCATCGAACTAAGTTTCACGACATCTACGACGTGCTCGGATATGTCCCGAAGCTTAATCCCTTGTGGCTCCAAAACCTTCGTCCCAGGTTTCTTGTAAATCAAGTAAAGTATCATCTGAAGTACTCCAAAGACGAAACCCAAAACATTTGGGAGCTGCGAAAATATGTCAAAGAGAAAAAAAAACATTAGACTTCTCAGCCCGAACTTAAACAAATATGATTGCTGGTAAACTTACGGCAACGTTCATGTCTTTGAGGCGAAGACTGTAGAAGAACCACATGACAGCCGATAAGGTGAGGAAGAAGGACAGACCGAACAGCATGAACTCTGCGCTCTCGTTTTAATAACTTTCTTCTGTGTTTTCAGGATTCACTTAACAGATTGGAAGAAGATATTCAATGGATGAATGAGAAAATAAGAAAAGAGAGACTTACAATGATACCAAGGAGTGCAACAAAAACACAAAATGCAAAGACCATACAAACGTATCCAAGGACTTCAACACGTTTGTTCACGTGAAGCAGAAAGTATGTCAGGAAGTAGATAACGCTGAACGCAAAAACATCAACAAATAGGACGTACATAACCGTCAGAGTCTGCCATATCAAAATGCACCGTCAGTCAAAGGTTAGAGCAGCATTATTGCAGTCTGTTATGGGTTGCTTATAGTGGAGGGGACCACAAAAATCACAAGAACCGTTGCCAAAACCACTTAAATAAGAGACGAAATTGCTTTGGTTCTTGCACTATTTGCGGGCCCCACTGACACGTGGCGGTCCGCGATTGGTTCGTTTTATTTTATTTTTTAAATCAGAAAAAACAAAAAAGTAAATAAAAAAAACAAGAACCCCTTGCACGTTAATCATGCTCTTAGTATCCTTGTGTGTTCAAGACAATAATTGGGTTATATATATTTTATAAAAAATAAGAACCTTTTCCTTCTTAGGAGCGTAGAACAGGTAGAAGGAGATGTACACGATCTGCAGGTAGAAGGAGATGTACACGATCTGCATGTAGAAGGAGATGTACACGATCTGCATGACGAATGAAAACGCGTTGATAATTAACCGAATCATTGCATTTTTCTTGATCATTGCATAGTATATCCACAGCATGGCACTGAACAGTGCAATCGCGTAAGGGATCGACTGATACCCTTCAGAAGATATCCTCTTGTATATATGAATGAACGTCGGTCTCATATACAAACAACACGTATGATTAGTATTCGAGTTAAAAGCGTAGTCATATAAGAGGGAGAAAAAACAAAAGAGTTACAGAGACCACATACATTGGAGCAAGACAGACGAAAAAGGAGATGATATTCCCTAAAACATATTATTATGTAAGAATACACGATATCTAATGTAAATGCATGCATTTTGAACGTTTACTTAAAAGTAACAACATTTACCTAGAATACCAAAGACTGTAGCCAAGTCGGTGAGGGAAACTGCCATTTGATTTTTTAAATCTCTCTCGACGGAAGTGAAATACTACTATTAAAGAAAATATTATTATTACTTCTATAAGAAACTCTCCCTCCCTCCTCGTCTATGAAAGAGAATGCAAGTAAACGAACGGTTAAACACTATAGGCTCATAATGAGAATCTGTTAAATGAATTGTGGATTTGGGCTTGACTCTCGGAATTGGATGGGCCGTCTGTCTAACTCATCAAGTTGCTGCTGTGTGGGTTTCTGAATGGGCCGTATACTTGCTAAAGCCCAAAGCCAAATACGAGTGTCTGTTGTAACTACTTAACAGACTCGTCTTCTTCCTTGGCGACCTGAAACATAAAAGCAGAGACGAAAGAGAGAGAAGCGATCACAATAAAGAGATTTAAAGGAAACGAGTTCCACCTGAAACGATCGATCGGAAACGGAATCGGAGAGTCTCCGGTGACATAGTCATAGCAGGATCCGATTAACAAATAGTATATTTCGGATGTAATCACAACTCATCTTCTCCGATGTGACTAGATCGGGTTGTATTAGGGTTACCAGAACTTGATAAAAGAATCTAGTGAATTGTTGAGGGCATAGTACCTCCCAGGATAGTAGGAAACGAAGTCCGGGTTACCAAATTCTCTTGTTTGCTTGTGCTTGCATTTTCATTGATACATATATCAAAACAAATAACAAGAAACAACTTAACACTCGATTTGAACCAAGAACTAACAAGTAAATGTAGCAAAGTTATCAACAAGTGGTATCAAAGCTTTCGTTAAGCTACATATTGTGTATTGGAGCTATCGAGATGGATCCTACACCAGGTTGTTTCGAGATGGAAAAGTTTGATGGTAAAGGGGATTTTGGCATGTGGAATTATAAGATTCTTGGTCAGATTGAGTTCCAAGGACTAACATCAGTGCTTGACCATAATGCAACACTTTATAAGGACTCGGGAAAACTTGAAGACGGTGCAGATCCAGTCTTGGATCCAGTTAAGGTTGGTAAAGACACCAGGGTCAAAAATCTAATGGGAACATGTCTAAGTGACATGATTTTAAGGAAGGTGATGCATGAATCTACAGCATATGGAATGTGGAAAGCTCTTGAAAGGGCCTATCAGATTAAGACCTTGCCGAACAGGATATACCTCAAGCAACAATTTGCAAGTTAGAAGATGGAAGAGACTAAGACGATAGAAGAAAACATGGATGGCTTCCTAAAATTGGTTGGTGATCTAGCAAGTCTCAACATAAATGTCAGTGACGAAGATCAAGCCATTCAACTTCTTATCAGCCTACCATCTCAGTATGAGGCACTTGTTCATACATTGAAGTATGGAACATGCAAGGATACACTCACTGTTAGAGAGATGGTTAGTTCAGCTTATGCTAAGGAAATTGAGTTGAAGCAAAGAGGATTGTTTGGAAAAGGGGGACGATCTAATTCTGAAGGTCTTTATGTTGAATCAAGGGGAAGATCAAACAAGAGAAATGATCGTAACTACAACAACAATCGTTTTGGAAAAGGCAGGTCGAAGTCAAGGGATTACAGGTCCAAATCTAAACCTAAGTACAATAAGGATCAAAAGACTGGTTGTTTCATCTGTGGGAAAGGTGGCCATTGGAAACGTGGGTGTCCACAATGGTATAATAAGACACAATCATCAGATGATGCTGCAAACTTAGTTTCAGCTTGTAAACAGCCACTGGTACTAACTGTGAGTACTAAAGATTCAAAAGAAAGGTGGATTCTAGATTCTGGGTGTACTTTCCACATCACACCGCAAAGGAATGTGTTGTTTGACTACAAAAGCATTGATGGTGGAAAGTTCCTAATGGTGAATAACACTCAGTGTGATTTTAAGGGAATTGGAAAGATCATGATTTTGAATGCAGAAGGGACAGAGGTGATATTTACTGAGGTCAGACACATGCCACAAATGACCAGAAATCTAATTTCGTATGGAATGCTTGAAAAGGCTGGATGTACCTATAAGGGAGAGAGTTTTAAGGTTACGTTCTACAAGAATGGAGAAAAGGTCATCTCAGGTAACTATCATGAAGGTCTTTACTATCTTCAAGGATCTGTGTCTAAAGCTGGAGTTAATCTTGCAAAGGAAGACCCTAATATGACTGACTTGTGGCATTCAAGGTTGGGTCATATAAGTGTATCTAATATGAATGTTCTGGTCAAGAACGGGTATCTTAAGATCAAAGCAGTTGAGGATTTAAAGTTCTGTGAAAGTTGTGTGTTAGGAAAGGCTCATAAACAAAGCTTCAACAAGGCAAAGCAAACAACTAAAGGGTTCTTAGATTACGTTCATTCAGACCTATGGGGATCGCCTTCTACTCCAGAGAGTCTTAAAGGATGCAAGTATTTTGTCAGTTTTATAGATTAATACTCTAAGAAGGTCTGGGTTTTCTTCCTAAAGACTAAGGATGAGGCATTTGATCGATTCAGAGACTGAAAACTAGAAGTTGAAAATCAAACATGCAAGAAGCTTAAGTGTCTAAGAACATACAATGGTTTGGAGTTATGTAACCACAAGTTTGACCAGCTTTGTAAAGAGACAGGGGTTAAAAGACACTGCACCTGCACTTACACGCCACAACAAAATGGGGTTTCTAAAAGGATGAATAAAACTATAATGGATAAGATCAGAAGTATGTTAGCTGAAACAGGTTTGGGATCCGAATTTTGGGCTGAGGCAACATCTACTGCAGTCTATTTGATAAACAGAACTCCAGGTTCAAGTATTTTTGAACTACCAAAGAAAAGGTGGTCGGGGAAAGGTTGATTTATCTCATATCAGGCGATCCGGATGTTCTGCGTATGTTCACAGAGTTCAAGAAAAGACAAGTCCTAGAGCTGCAAAAGGAATATTTGTTGGCTATCCGTTTGGAGTGAAGGGCTACAGAGTTTGGATTCAAAATGAAGGGAAGTGTGCTACTAGCAGGAATGTTTTATTTCATGAACAAGAACTGGTTAAAGATATGTTGAAAGGTTTTAATGTCGATATTGAGAAAGACTCAAGTGATTCAGATAAGACCAGAAAAGGAAAGAAGAAGGTTTCATTCAATGATGATCTTGTACTTGGTCCTACTCCCTATGGGAATCTCGAAGGGGCATCAACTTCAGGTGAAGTTCTCTCAGACTCAGAAGAAAAAAGTTCTCAAGATTCAGAAAGTTCAGATGAAGGATCAGATTCAGGATTGAGAACTGGTATTGTGGTTAGCTCTGGAGATAATTCATTGGGCGAATAAGTTCTAGCTAGAGACCGGGTAAAAAGACAGAATGTCAAAGCACCATCCAGATTTGATGATGCTAATCTTGTTGCATATGCATTGAGTGTTGCCAAAGAACTGGATGTCGAAGACCTAAATCTTATGCTGAGGCAATGAGGACTAAAGAGAAGAAATTTTGGCACAATGCAGCTAAGAAAGAAATGGTTTCACTTGAAAAGAACATAACGTAGGATTTGATTGAATGACCTACGGATCAGAAAACAGTTGGATGCAGATGGATCTTTAAGTTGAAACATGATATACGAGGGGTGGAAGACAAGAGGTTTAAAGGAAGGTTTGTAGCGATGGAATACTCTCAAAAGAAAGGGATATATTATAATGAAAATTTTCACTAGTGGTCAAGCATGTCTCTATTCGTATTTTCTAATCACTGGTGGTTAATTTTGATCTGGAATTAGAATAGATGGATGTTAAAACAGCCTTCCTACATGGAGATCTAGAGGAAATAATTCTTATGGAACAGCCTGAGGGTTTAGTTGAAAAAGGAAATGTGAAGGTGTGTCTATTGAGGAAATCTCTCTATGGCTTAAAGCAATCTCATAGACCGTGGAACCTAAAACTTGATGGTTTCATGAAGAAGCAGAAGTTCACTAGAAGCAAGTTTGACTCATGTGTCTATATGAAAGACGTTGACACAGAGAGAAATTTACTTGCTTCTATATGTTGATGATATGCTCATAGCTTTTGGAAACAAGGCTGCGATAAAAACTCTAAAGGATAGTTTGAGTGGAGAGTTTGAAATGAAAGATTTGGGGAAGGCCTCCAGAATCCTTGGATGGATATTATCCGTGAAAGAAAGAAGGGAATTCCAGTTCTATCTCAGGAGAAATATCTAGAAAAGGTTCTAAAGACATTTGGTATGTTTGAAGCTAGGCCAGTTGTTACCCCAACAACTTCTCATTTCAAGCTAAAACGTTTACATCCTAAAGAGAGAGAGAGGAAGAATATGAACTCATGAAAGATGTTCCTTATGTGAGTGCTGTAGGGAGTCTGATGTACACTATGGTTGGATCAAGGCCAGACCTAGGGTTTGCAGTTGGATTGATCAGTCGATTCATGTCTAATCCTAGCATGGATCATTGGGAAGCAATTAAATGGGTTTTGAGATATGTAGCGGGAGCCTACAGTAAGTGTTTGACATTTAAGAAAGCTACATAATTCAAGGTAAGACTCAGACTATGCTACGGATTTAGACAAAAGAAGATCAGTTTTAGGGATTGTGTTTAAAGTCGGGGGTCATACTGTATCCTGGAAGTCATGACTATAGTCAGTGGTGGCATTATCCACCACCGAAGCCGAATTTATGGCTTTAACCTTAGCAGTGACAAAAGCTATGTGGCTAAGGAATTTTATCACGAAGCTAGGATACAAAAAAAGACAGTGTAAGGATACACTGTGATTCTCAGAGTGCAATTGCCTTATCTAAACATGCAGTACATCATGAAAGAACTAAGCACATGGATACACATTTCAATTTCATCAGAGATATTGTGTCTAATCAAATGTCAACCTAGCAAAGATACATACATCCAAGAACCCGGCAGACTTCCTAACTAAATGGGTACCTGGTACTATGTTCCAGCTTTGCTGTGAACTGATTAATGTCTGCTGAAGACAAAGATCGGCTCCGAGTAACTCCTTGAGTGTCTCAACATGCAGAAATAAGAGAAGAAAGAGGGTTTGGTTAGTTTCTGAAAACGTCGGAAAACTGAAACTTAAAACAAAGAAGATTCAGGTGTCAGATAGAGAGGTACCCGTTAAGAAAGAGAGATCAAGGTGTATCTCTGGATCTAAGAGCGAAGGTGAAGTCATCGACATATGACTGGTTCTTTTGTTGTCAGTTTGAGGTTTCAGGTGGAGTATCTGGAAGGATTGTCAGTTGTTGTTGCAGTAAGGGGTCAGATCGGCAAAATCAGAAACAAAGAAAGAACGGATTTGTGGTTAGTACGAGTATATGAAGCCAGAAAGTTACATGCATGTAAGAGAAAAGGAAGATCTGAGAAGAATATTACCTTCAGTGGAAGCGTGTTGAAGTTAATAAAGCTCTCTCATCAGGAAAGCT
Organism: Moricandia arvensis; assembly: GCA_905132765.1. NCBI lineage: Eukaryota > Viridiplantae > Streptophyta > Magnoliopsida > Brassicales > Brassicaceae > Moricandia > Moricandia arvensis. The sequence goes on along the minus strand of CAJHQP010001957.1, from coordinate 13,940 downwards.
CAGATCGGGAACATACAACACAAAAGGAAGAAGTTTTGGGTTAGGGTTCTTTCAACTTGAAATTGAAAGTATGTCGATTTTTGGGTGAATAAGGTTGAGAAGAAGCAGAGGAGTTACTTACCGTGTTAACGAGGAAGAGTTTCATCTGAGAAACAAAGGTTTCCTTGGTTGGTTTCATGAGAGGATGTACTAGAGAGAAGGGAGTGCTAAGCGGCGACAAGAGAGAGAGAGAGAGAGAGAGAGAGCTGACAAAAGACTTCTGAGAGTTTTGTAAAGCTTATCCGAAGTCTAGAGGTGAAGATTTGTGGATTTGGGCTTGACTCTCGGAATTCGATGGGCCGCCTGTCTAACTCGTCAAGTTGCTGCTGCGTGGGTTTTTGAATGGGCCGTATACTTGCTAAAGCCCAAAGCCAATTACAAGTGTATGTTATAATTGCATAACAGACTCGTCTTCTTCTTTGGCGACCTGAAACATAAAAGAAGAGACGAGAAAGAGAGAGAGAAGCGATCACAATACATAGATTCAAAGGAAACGAGTTCCACCTGACACGATCGACCGGAAACGGAGTCGGAGAGTCTTCGGTGACATCGTCATAGCAGGATCCGATTACCAAATAGTGCATTTCAGAGGTAATCACAACTCGCCCTCTCCGGTGTGACTAGATCGTGTTGTATTAGGGTAACCAGAACTTTATAAAAGAATCTAGTGAATCATTGAGGGCATAGTACCTACCTGGACAATAGGAAACGAAGTTCGGGTTACCAAATTCTCTTGTGTACTCGTGCTTGCATTTTCATAGATAGATATCTCAAAACAAACAACAAGAAACAACTTAACACTCGATTTGAACCAAGAACTAACAAGGAATTGTGGCAAAGTAATCAACATAAATGATGTAATTTTTGATTGAGAAGTGTAGTCATTTTATAGGGAGGAGAAAAGTGTACCAACTTGCAAAATGCGTCTGAGCGCAAGAGAAGGAGAATGAAAGATTTTAAACTCGATGAGATGTAGGAAGTGGGCAAAAAGAATCAAAGAGCATTATGTCTACTTTACAGTTGTTTACGTCATGCCCCGAATGTCACCTAACCCTAATTTGTTGATATATCTTGGTGATAAGTTTCTAGTTAATATCAGTTTAAACTAAGCGGGAATTGATGAAGTAGTTTTATTGTGTGTCAGCATTGGACCAAACAAGAAGGAGAATAGCAAAAACAAACCCTCTTGTTGCTGTGAAGAATTTTCTATTACGTAAGTACTTGGGGTATCATACTAAGACCCTTGATTTCTTTTTTAATCAACTCTCTAGTCGGTTCATTGTAAGTTTTTTCTCTCCATTGATAAACAGTGATAGCTTAGATTGAGCTGTATTCTTCTTTTTTTAGTAAATTATCAAATGATGTAGCTTTATCAAAAGAGTTTTCAAAATTCTCTTGCATACTCCTTTTGATGAAGCTTATTATACTCACATGTTGTGGATGCCTTTTAGAGAAACAAGGGAGACATACAATGATATAGGATCATGTTCAATCATCTTAGAGAAAAGATGAAACAAAGTACTTGTCTGAATAAGAAAAGTGATCTTGGGAAGTTCATTGTTCCATGCTTTATCAAGGGCTACGGATACTCCAGTGCCCTCTGTGATACTGGATCATTAGTGAACATTATGACAAAACTATGGCTGAGGAGCTGAACCTGAAAGTGGAACCCTCCAATGATTCATTCACATTTGTAGGATACTCAAAAGTGAACTCAAGAGGGATGATAAAAGAAGTTCCAATACAGATTAACAACACCATAGTCCCGGTAGACTTCCATGTGATGGATATCCAGATCAATTGGAATACTTCTTTGTTACTTGGAAGAGCTTTCATGGCTACGATGGGATCTATCTGCGATATGAAATTAAACAGGTTGTATCTACCTCTAATTTATCAAAATATTTTCTATGAACCTGTCAAGAATAAGAACAAGTTTACTCTGATTGAATTGTGTGATGATGCAGAACTTGTGGCCACATGCTTCTTTTATTATGAGTTCAATGAAGAGTCAGAAGATGGATCATTGATCGATACCCAGCCCAGACTACCGATCGACGCGTTTGCAAATCAGCAATCGGTCGACACCCACCCTTCGCTATCGATCGACGACCCTATTCTAGAACCGATAAACAACTACCACACAGATGATGGTTACAAGCCAACCTACCCCGATTATTATGAAGACTACAGAGAATAAGAGATAATCGAGTACCGTGGTATTGCTATGGGAGAGGATGGTGTTTATCACATTTCCCATCGACTCGGGAAATCGACATCGATCGATGGTAACCCTACGCCATCGATCGATACTGACCTAGAAGCAACCTCCAAACTAGATTCAGCTGCAGAACGCGAGAAGGAATATGGTTATCTACAACCATATGAATTCGGTATCATGAGAGATCAAGACGGACACAGAAGGGCTATGGATGGCAGACTACTAAATATCACGAGGGAAGATATAGCGGATATACTTGCCATGGCTAATGGAGCTGGAAACCTTTTCGTGCAACAATCAGGTTATCGAGCATCAATTGATGATATATGGAGATACTTGGAGCTTTTGGAGCATTTACATGATGCAATCATGATATCAATTGATGATATTCTCATATCATTTATCAAGAATGGTAATGTGGTCATTGAAACCGTATCTGAATCAATATCTGGAACCGTAGCTGAACTAGAGGCCAATCAGATGCACAGCTCAACAATCCAGCAAACCGGCCAAGACCTATGTTCACGCAAAACGGCATATCTCACAAACCCGGAAGAATTTCTCCATGAAACAAATTTTAATGGATTCTACTCACCAGAAAGTTTGAATTTAAAGTGGAATCATATTAAAAGCTTCTTGGATCAGCAAGTTATGGATTTTACAAACTGGAGGATTCTCAGCCCATCTATCTGCGAGTACATGCCTTTAAAAGTGTATTCAAGCCCAACCAAAGCACGTACTGAGCCAAACCCAATTAGATACTTCAAGATGGATCTCGTATCTTTCAAACCAGCTCAATCTGAGGAGAAATGGTCATGGGAATTTAAAGTTATGCTTAATTTCCCAAAACCGGTCAAACCAGCTCTCGAATTTCCTTATTTGGAACATGTCACATTCAAGGCACCCCATATCTCTCTATTGATGGAAGAGCTCGTGTTGAAGATTCTCCTAGTGACTAATGTTGTTCCAAAACAGCTCACTTACCTCCCCAAGCTGTCTAGATACAAGGAACCTCACTCTTTTCCTTACTTGGCCAAGATCAAGCAATAATGGCCATATCAATCAAACCATGGATTGAGTTATCATTTATTATTAATTATTATTCTCATTTATGTTGATTTAATTGTCTTTGACCAGCCTTGGTCGAGCTTATATAAGCTCTTGCATTTGCTTCTTTGTAACCAGACTTGAAATAATGAATGAAAATGAAACTTTTGTTTCCCTTTGAAGTTTTCTCTTGTAAAACTTTGTTTCTCTCTGCCTTGTGAGACCAGTACCTCCAAGAGCTTGAGTATTTGAGTTGTATCAAAGGTCCTCCGCAGCCTTTGTGGTGCTCTCCGACCCATCACCATCATACTATCTATCCGCTAGCTTGAAGATCTGTTCATTCAAGAGTTTTATGAGCCTTTGATAGCTTAGGCTTGTATCATTTTTTGGTATCAGAGCTAAAAGCTCCTATCATCTATCCTGTTTGTTTTTGTTTTCTTTCTTTTCTTAAAAAACAAAAAACCGAAAAAAAAATCTCTTACATCTTTGTTTATTTTCTGTTTTGTCTCTAATCTTCCCTTGGTTCTCTATGTTAAAGCCTAAATTTTTTCATGGAGGAGATGGTCCTGAAGCATACCTCTCTTGGACTGCACACACTGATAGCTGTTTCTGGGAAAATCATGTGCCATCAAATGAGAGACTACTTCTAGCCATTAATCAACTACGAGGTGAGGCAGCAACATGGTGGTACCTTGAAGAGGAAGAACGCTGGTACTACAATGAGCCAGCCATCATTACTTGGGAAGGTCTTAAGAGTATCATGGATAAGAGGTACATACCAACAGATTTCCCTGAAGATATCAAAGAGCGTTATGGTAGAAGACCAATCCGCAAGCGTGCACCACCATCAACAACAAAACTGAAAATGCCTAGTATCTCTCTGTCCAAAGAGCCAGAGCCGCCTGATCCACCAAATGAGTCTCCAGTGCCTACATTTTACACCGAAAAAGAAGAGCTATCAGAGGAGGTCCAGCTACATTCATGTAACCACACAATGCCGTATGAACAAGTTTTGAGGACAAAACTTTTTGAAGAAAGAGGGAATGATGCAATCATGATATCAATTGATGATATTCTCATATCATCTATCAAGAATGGTAATGTGGTCATTGAAACCGTATCTGAATCAATATCTGGAACCGTAGCTGAACTAGAGGCCAATCAGATGCACAGCTCAACAATCCAGCAAACCGGCCAAGACCTATGTTCACGCAAAACGGCATATCTCACAAACCCGGAAGAATTTCTCCATGAAACAAATTTTAATGGATTCTACTCACCAGAAAGTTTGAATTTAAAGTGGAATCATATTAAAAGCTTCTTGGATCAGCAAGTTATGGATTTTACAAACTGGAGGATTCTCAGCCCATCTATCTGCGAGTACATGCCTTTAAAAGTGTATTCAAGCCCAACCAAAGCACGTACTGAGCCAAAACCAATTAGATACTTCAAGATGGATCTCTTATCTTTCAAACCAGCTCAATCTGAGGAGAAATGGTCATGGGAATTTAAAGTTATGCTTAATTTCCCAAAACCGGTCAAACCAGCTCTCGAATTTCCTTATTTGGAACATGTCACATTCAAGGCACCCCATATCTCTCTATTGATGGAAGAGCTCGTTTTGAAGATTCTCCTAGTGACTAATGTGGTTCCAAAACAGCTCACTTACCTCCCCAAGCTGTCTAGATACAAGGAACCTCACTCTTTTCCTTACTTGGCCAAGATCAAGCAATAATGGCCATATCAATCAAACCATTGATTGAGTTATCATTTATTATTAATTATTATTCTCATTTACGTTGATTTAATTGTCTTTGACCAGCCTTGGTCGAGCTTATATAAGCTCTTGCATTTGCTTCTTTGTAACCAGACTTGAAATAATGAATGAAAATGAAACTTTTGTTTCCCTTTGAAGTTTTCTCTTGTAAAACTTTGTTTCTCTCTGCCTTGTGAGACCAGTACCTCCAAGAGCTTTAGTATTTGAGTTGTATCAAAGGTCCTCCGCAGACTTTGTGGTGCTCTCCGACCCATCACCATCATACTATCTATCCGCTAGCTTGAAGATCTGTTCATTCAAGAGTTTTATGAGCCTTTGATAGCTTAGGCTTGTATCATTTTTTGGTATCAGAGCTAAAAGCTCCTATCATCTATCCTGTTTGTTTTTGTTTTCTTTCTTTTCTTTAAAAAAAAACCGAAAAAAAATCTCTTACATCTTTGTTTATTTTCTGTTTTGTCTTTTCTAATCTTCCCTTGGTTCTCTATGTTAAAGCCTAAATTTTTTCATGGAGGAGATGGTCCTGAAGCATACCTCTCTTGGACTGCACACACTGATAGCTGTTTCTGGGAAAATCATGTGCCATCAAATGAGAGACTACTTCTAGCCATCAATCAACTACGAGGTGAGGCATCAACATGGTGGTACCTTGAAGAGGAAGAACGCTGGTACTACAATGAGCCAGCCATCATTACTTGGGAAGGTCTTAAGAGTATCATGGATAAGAGGTACATACCAACAGATTTCCCTGAAGATATCAAAGAGCGTTATGATAGAAGACCTATCCGCAAACGTGCACCACCATCAACAACAAAACTGAAAATGCCTAGTATCTCTCTGTCCAAAGAGCCAGAGCCGCCTGATCCACCAAATGAGTCTCCAGTGCCTACATTTTACACCGAAAAAGAAGAGCTATCAGAGGAGGTCCAGCTACATTCATGTAACCACACAATGCCGTATGAACAAGTTTTGAGGACAAAACTTTTTGAAGAAAGAGGGAATGATGCAATCATGATATCAATTGATGATATTTTCATATCATCTATCAAGAATGGTAATGTGGTCATTGAAACCGTATCTGAATCAATATCTGGAACCGTAGCTGAACTAGAGGCCAATCAGATGCACAGCTCAACAATCCAGCAAACCGGCCAGGACCTATGTTCACGCAAAACGGCATATCTCACAAACCCGGAAGAATTTCTCCATGAAACAAATTTTAATGGATTCTACTCACCAGAAAGTTTGAATTTAAAGTGGAATCATATTAAAAGCTTCTTGGATCAGCAAGTTATGGATTTTACAAACTGGAGGATTCTCAGCCCATCTATCTGCGAGTACATGCCTTTAAAAGTGTATTCAAGCCCAACCAAAGCACGTACTGAGCCAAAACCAATTAGATACTTCAAGATGGATCTCTTATCTTTCAAACCAGCTCAATCTGAGGAGAAATGGTCATGGGAATTTAAAGTTATGCTTAATTTCCCAAAACCGGTCAAACCAGCTCTCGAATTTCCTTATTTGGAACATGTCACATTCAAGGCACCCCATATCTCTCTATTGATGGAAGAGCTCGTTTTGAAGATTCTCCTAGTGACTAATGTGGTTCCAAAACAGCTCACTTACCTCCCCAAGCTGTCTAGATACAAGGAACCTCACTCTTTTCTTTACTTGGCCAAGATCAAGCAATAATGGCCATATCAATCAAACCATTGATTGAGTTATCATTTATTATTAATTATTATTCTCATTTATGTTGATTTAATTGTCTTTGACCAGCCTTGGTCGAGCTTATATAAGCTCTTGCATTTGCTTCTTTGTAACCAGACTTGAAATAATGAATGAAAATGAAACTTTTGTTTCCCTTTGAAGTTTTCTCTTGTAAAACTTTGTTTCTCTCTGCCTTGTGAGACCAGTACCTCCAAGAGCTTTAGTATTTGAGTTGTATCAAAGGTCCTCCGCAGCCTTTGTGGTGCTCTCCGACCCATCACCATCATACTATCTATCCGCTAGCTTGAAGATCTGTTCATTCAAGAGTTTTATGAGCCTTTGATAGCTTAGGCTTGTATCATTTTTGGTATCAGAGCTAAAAGCTCCTATCATCTATCCTGTTTGTTTTTGTTTTCTTTCTTTTCTTTAAAAAAAAACCGAAAAAAAATCTCTTACATCTTTGTTTATTTTCTGTTTTGTCTTTTCTAATCTTCCCTTGGTTCTCTATGTTAAAGCCTAAATTTTTTCATGGAGGAGATGGTCCTGAAGCATACCTCTCTTGGACTGCACACACTGATAGCTGTTTCTGGGAAAATCATGTGCCATCAAATGAGAGACTACTTCTAGCCATCAATCAACTACGAGGTGAGGCATCAACATGGTGGTACCTTGAAGAGGAAGAACGCTGGTACTACAATGAGCCAGCCATCATTACTTGGGAAGGTCTTAAGAGTATCATGGATAAGAGGTACATACCAACAGATTTCCCTGAAGATATCAAAGAGCGTTATGGTAGAAGACCAATCCGCAAGCGTGCACCACCATCAACAACAAAACTGAAAATGCCTAGTATCTCTCTGTCCAAAGAGCCAGAGCCGCCTGATCCACCAAATGAGTCTCCAGTGCCTACATTTTACACCGAAAAAGAAGAGCTATCAGAGGAGGTCCAGCTACATTCATGTAACCACACAATGCCGTATGAACAAGTTTTGTGGACAAAACTTGTTGAAGAAAGAGGGAATGATGCAATCATGATATCAATTGATGATATTTTCATATCATCTATCAAGAATGGTAATGTGGTCATTGAAACCGTATCTGAATCAATATCTGGAACCGTAGCTGAACTAGAGGCCAATCAGATGCACAGCTCAACAATCAAGCAAACCGGCCAGGACCTATGTTCACGCAAAACGTCATATCTCACAAACCCGAAAGAATTTCTCCATGAAACAAATTTTAATGGATTCTACTCTACAGAAAGTTTGAATTGCAAGTGGAATCATCATAAAAGATTCTTGGATCAGCAAGTTATGGATTTTACAAATTGGAGGATTCTCAGCCCATCTATCTGCGAGTACATGCCTTTAAAAGTGTATTCAAGCCCAACCAAAGCACGTACTGAGCCAAACCCAATTAGATAATTCAAGATGGATCTCTTATCTTTCAAACCAGCTCAATCTGAGGAGAAATGGGCATGGGAATTTAAAGTTATGCTTAATTTCCCAAAACCGGTCAAACCAGCTCTCGAATTTCCTTATTTGGAACATGTCACATTCAAGGCACCCCATATCTCTCTATTGATGGAAGAGCCCGTGTTGAAGATTCTCCTAGTGACTAATGTGGTTCCAAAACAGCTCACTTACCTCCCCAAGCTGTCTAGATACAAGGAACCTCACTCTTTTCTTTACTTGGCCAAGATCAAGCAATAATGGCCATATCAATCAAACCATTGATTGAGTTATCATTTATTATTAATTATTATTCTCATTTATGTTGATTTAATTGTCTTTGACCAGCCTTGGTCGAGCTTATATAAGCTCTTGCATTTGCTTCTTTGTAACCAGACTTGAAATAATGAATGAAAATGAAACTTTTGTTTCCCTTTGAAGTTTTCTCTTGTAAAACTTTGTTTCTCTCTGCCTTGTGAGACCAGTACCTCCAAGAGCTTTAGTATTTGAGTTGTATCAAAGGTCCTCCGCAGCCTTTGTGGTGCTCTCCGACCCATCACCATCATACTATCTATCCGCTAGCTTGAAGATCTGTTCATTCAAGAGTTTTATGAGCCTTTGATAGCTTAGGCTTGTATCATTTTTTGGTATCAGAGCTAAAAGCTCCTATCATCTATCCTGTTTGTTTTTGTTTTCTTTCTTTTCTTTAAAAAAAACCGAAAAAAAATCTCTTACATCTTTGTTTATTTTCTGTTTTGTCTTTTCTAATCTTCCCTTGGTTCTCTATGTTAAAGCCTAAATTTTTTCATGGAGGAGATGGTCCTGAAGCATACCTCTCTTGGACTGCACACACTGATAGCTGTTTCTGGGAAAATCATGTGCCATCAAATGAGAGACTACTTCTAGCCATCAATCAACTACGAGGTGAGGCATCAACATGGTGGTACCTTGAAGAGGAAGAACGCTGGTACTACAATGAGCCAGCCATCATTACTTGGGAAGGTCTTAAGAGTATCATGGATAAGAGGTACATACCAACAGATTTCCCTGAAGATATCAAAGAGCGTTATGGTAGAAGACCAATCCGCAAGCGTGCACCACCATCAACAACAAAACTGAAAATGCCTAGTATCTCTCTGTCCAAAGAGCCAGAGCCGCCTGATCCACCAAATGAGTCTCCAGTGCCTACATTTTACACCGAAAAAGAAGAGCTATCAGAGGAGGTCCAGCTACATTCATGTAACCACACAATGCCGTATGAACAAGTTTTGTGGACAAAACTTGTTGAAGAAAGAGGGAATGATGCAATCATGATATCAATTGATGATATTTTCATATCATCTATCAAGAATGGTAATGTGGTCATTGAAACCGTATCTGAATCAATATCTGGAACCGTAGCTGAACTAGAGGCCAATCAGATGCACAGCTCAACAATCCAGCAAACCGGCCAGGACCTATGTTCACGCAAAACGTCATATCTCACAAACCCGGAAGAATTTCTCCATGAAACAAATTTTAATGGATTCTACTCTACAGAAAGTTTGAATTGCAAGTGGAATCATCATAAAAGATTCTTGGATCAGCAAGTTATGGATTTTACAAATTGGAGGATTCTCAGCCCATCTATCTGCGAGTACATGCCTTTAAAAGTGTATTCAAGCCCAACCAAAGCACGTACTGAGCCAAACCCAATTAGATACTTCAAGATGGATCTCTTATCTTTCAAACCAGCTCAATCTGAGGAGAAATGGTCATGGGAATTTAAAGTTATGCTTAATTTCCCAAAACCGGTCAAACCAGCTCTCGAATTTCCTTATTTGGAACATGTCACATTCAAGGCACCCCATATCTCTCTATTGATGGAAGAGCCCGTGTTGAAGATTCTCCTAGTGACTAATGTGGTTCCAAAACAGCTCACTTACCTCCCCAAGCTGTCTAGATACAAGGAACCTCACTCTTTTCTTTACTTGGCCAAGATCAAGCAATAATGGCCATATCAATCAAACCATTGATTGAGTTATCATTTATTATTAATTATTATTCTCATTTATGTTGATTTAATTGTCTTTGACCAGCCTTGGTCGAGCTTATATAAGCTCTTGCATTTGCTTCTTTGTAACCAGACTTGAAATAATGAATGAAAATGAAACTTTTGTTTCCCTTTGAAGTTTTCTCTTGTAAAACTTTGTTTCTCTCTGCCTTGTGAGACCAGTACCTCCAAGAGCTTTAGTATTTGAGTTGTATCAAAGGTCCTCCGCAGCCTTTGTGGTGCTCTCCGACCCATCACCATCATACTATCTATCCGCTAGCTTGAAGATCTGTTCATTCAAGAGTTTTATGAGCCTTTGATAGCTTAGGCTTGTATCAGTGTATCAGACTGCTTTACGGAGATGATGGCTTTGGCTGCCTTGATCAGTGGCTCAATCTCACTCATTCTTATAGGACCATCATTGATCACTGCGTTGGTCCATGGTTTTCCTCCATTGGAATCACTGGTAAGGCTGAGTACATAGATGCACCTTGAAGCGCCACTTCAGGACATGGAGAGTCATTCTTCTTGAGTTTAATTCCACCAGACTTGAGAGTAAACAAGCTTTGTTGGTTTCTCTTCCTGACATGTCTTTTCTTGGCCTTCTTGTGTCCTGGTAGCAGCACCATCCTTCCATTCTTACTTTGCATATCCTTGAGAGCTGGCTTCCTTTCCCTTGTAAAGAGTGTATGTGATATATGTTCTCTTTGAACAAGAGCGCACATTCCATCTAGGTTAGGAAGCTTATCTTCCCTTAGAACATGCTTGATTAACTGGCTGTAGGATGGACTTATATTCAAGAGAAGGCTGAAGACCTTGTCTTGTTCATACCTCTCTCTTATGACATCTGGATCAATAGAGAAAGGCCTAAATGTATCCAGCTCTGCCCACAAGCTTCTGAACTTTCCAAAGTATTGATTAAAGTCTACTTCTTCATGGCTGAAGTTGTTGATAATCTTCTTGACTTCAAATAATCTGCTCAGGTTGGACAGATTCCCATTTACAATTTGAAGGCTCTCCCATAGATCCTTGGCAGTTTCACATTGTGAGTAAGCTTCCAAGATTGATTCTGATAGAAAGTTTTGGATGATCTGAAGTGCTTTTTGGTCCTCTCTGACCCACTTGTCTTCATCCCTCAGGCAAATAACCTGATCATCCTCTTGAGTCATCCTCTTTGAAGCTTAAGCTTTCATGATATGGCTGTCCCAAAGTCCATGACTTCCCAAGGTAACTCTGGCCACTCTTGACCAAAGTAAGTAGTTATTACCCTCAAGGTTTACTGGAATCAAGCTTCTCCTTTCTATTTCCATGGTAGAATTTCTCTTACCCAATGGATAAATGTATTATCCAGTGGGAAAAGATGAAGAACACAGAAATTTAAAAAAAAAACCAGAAAAAGAATGAGATTTTTGAATAACCAGAGATTTGAGAAGCTTAGATGCTCTAATGAAGATGCTCTAATATCAGAATGAAGAGAAACAGAGTAGACAAGAGTAGAACAGAGAAAACAGAGTATCTAGAAAACATTGTAACTGGAAAACAGAGTAAATGGAAGAATATGATGGATTTTGCGGAATTTAAAGAGTTTAGGAGCTTAAAGATCTGATACCATGTTAGAATAAGAGATTATGATGTGTATAAAGAAGAAAAAATGAAGTATTTGAAGAAGAATGATGAAGAACAGAAGAAGAATGATGAAAAACAAGTAGAGAGAGATGATGGACGAGTTTGAGAGAGAGAGAAAGAGAGTGTGTAATCAGAATGGGAGACTTATTCTCCTTATTTTATTTCTCTGCTTCAGTACACAATATATAGAGACAAACCAGAGATAAAGAAAAGAATAAACAAAGGGAAAAGATTAAAATATCTTGCTGCTGGAACAGGTGAAAAGGACAGGTCATAACAGCTCTCTCTCCTTAAGCAGAACATGTGATCTTCCCATTCAAATTTATTCAAACTCTTTCCTCTGGTCAAACTGAACCCCAAGTGTACTTAGTATTCTCATCAATAAAAGTCACAAAGTACTTGTGATTCTTTCTAGACAGACAAGGAGCAGTCCAGACATCAGAATGAACAAGGTCAAAGCACTTCTCATAGATTGTACTTGACCTTGGAAAGACTGTCCTAAATGCTTCCCCAAGATACATGCTTCACATCCATCATTTTCAAACACCACACAAGGAAGCATTCGGCTTAGAGCTCTAGCATGAGGTTGTCCCGACCTGGCATGCCATGTAGTGCCATCAACTCCTAGAGAAGTACTGATCATGTAGATAGAAGAAGATTGTTTTGTTCTTTTGAGATGATAGAGTTCATCATGACTGTGTCCTCTTCCAATCACCCGCCCTATCTTTAGGTCTTCAAACTCAACATCATCAGGTCTAAATAGCACTTGAAAACTCAAATCAACTGTAGCCTTCCTTATTGATAGCAAGTTAGAAGTATACTGAGGCATATATAAGGCAGATGATTCTCTATCGAATAACCTAAGGTTCCCTATCCCTTCTATCTTAACCTTATCTCCATTGGCTATAATTACATTCCCTGAGGCTGGCTTTACATCACTAATCAGATTCCTATCACTAATCATATGGTGACTAGCTCCTGAATCTGTAATGATAGGTTTGGAGTCTGTACCTGCCTTCTTAGCTGAGATGATGGCCTTGGCAGTTCTAATGAAGTCATTCAGATCACTCCTGGTCACTGAGTCATCAGTTCTGGTAGCACAAGCTGCACTTCTCCACGCTCCTTCTTCATTTGAATCACTACTGAAGGCAGAATACATGGTCTTTCCTTCAAATGTCTAAGGTTCAATCTGCTTGAGCAAATTCCTGGCCATCCTAACATCCATCTTCCTTTGTTTCAAAATATTTCTTCTATGTTGATTCTTAATCCTCTTGTACTCATGAAACAACACAACTTTCCCATTCTTGCTTAGCGTATTCTTTGTAGGATGACCTGACTTCATTTCCTTCTCAAAGAGTGTTTGAGTAGCTTTTTCTTGCTGGATAAGCGGACACACACCTTCTACACTTGGGAGCTTGTCTTCTCTAAGAACATGCTTGATTAGCTGAATGTATGATGGATTTAGAGTGAGTAGCAAACTAAAGACCACATCATGTTCTTGCCTTTCTCTTAAGACTTCAGGATCACTAGATTTTGGTCTTAGAATGTTATGCTTTGACCATAAACTTCTAAATTTTCCAAGATGCTGGTTGAACTCTCCTTCATCTTGTTTCAGGTTGTTGATCTCTTTCTTGATTTCAAACACCCTGCTCAGATTAGACATGTTGCCATACACCTTCCTAAGTGTATCCCACAACTCTTTGGAGCTCTCACAGTAGGAGTAAGCTTCCAGGTTTAAAGCTTCAAGGCTGTTCTGAATGATAGACAACACCATGAGGTCCTCCTGACCCCATTTGTCCTCGCCAGCCAACACCACAAACCAAAAAGTCTGTGGTTCATTCATTCAAAGCTTGTGGACTAGATAACTCCCATCTATTTAAGTCTCCCCTTCATGAAGTATCTTAACTCTTTTTCCTTGGACTTGGGGTTTTATCCATGAGTTTTTACCTGGCTAAGTTTTAATGAAGGAATGTTCATGACTTCAAGCTTGACTTGTTTCATATGGTCAAGCTTGAGGGGGAGGTGTTTGAAGAGAAACAT